>JANTPZ010142539.1:1134-15873 GCA_025593235.1 Vachellia pachyceras
ACAAGCTTTTCTGTTTGCTGTTTGATGAAAGCACTTAAAGAACCTGTACAAACCTCGCACTGGCCTACCTATGTTGACAGAACCACAGCTAGACTCCAAGCGCCACTACATGCCACTTCAACATTGCTGGGGCAGACCCTGCTCAGTAATGTGTGAGCATGTAGAGCTCTTTGTCCATCATTTGCCAAGAGGCGATGACAAGCTCTGCATTGTGTATTTTAACCCTTCACCTTCCTTAGTTGGGCCTTGTTCCTTGTATTTGAAGCTATCCTCTATTGTTCTTTACTTTTGGTCAGTGTCATTTGAATTTTTCCCTCACATTCTGTAGCATGAGAACTTTTTGTATTTATGGCCTTCATTGCTATTTTTTTCTTGGGCGACCAACTTGCATATACACTTACCAAAGGATTATCTAACGATACTTTTCAAACTTAATCATCAACGTAGGCATGGAAGACATGCATTCCCTAACTTGATGAGGAATATTAGAATTGTAAATAATGTTATTTTTTTGGTTCTTTTTGTTCTAATTATTCCATTATTCCCTATTGTTTTGATACCTGTCCATTGAGTAAGCCCCTTTTGCGTTATTAAAAAAGGAAATACGCGTGTAATTGTCTCTTTCTAAACCAAAAAATGAGAATTTAAAACTTTTTTGCTAACTTGGCTTAGTTTAGTTTGTTTCTGATATATATTCTTTCTCATGAAATGACTTGTCCAGGGGGGTATCATTCTCTCAAATACATGATAATAATGTAATGCAAGATAGAGCCAGAGAAAGACTACTCAATGGCAATTGGTCTCAACCTTCACCAGACCATGATCAACCCGTGATGTCTTCTGTTTATGAAGGTATTTTATGTTTTAATATTTATATGGGTTGAATACTTTTATCCTAACCAATTACATCAAATCTAGATGGCCCGGGCATAGAGAATTTTCAAATTATTGGTGACGCTGTTCCTGGAGAGAAACTTCTCGGATGTGGATATCAAGTGCGGGGAACTTCTCTTTGCATGTTTCAGGTTAACATTCTTGCCAATCATTTTTTCAGTAAAATGGCATCCAATTTCTCTCTCTTATTACTGATATCATCATAACTCTTGGTTTTGCATTAGTGGGTCCGGCATCTACAGGATGGCACTAGGCAATACATTGAAGGTGAAATGAACTCCAATTCTTTTTGCCCTGATTTGATGACCCTGATAGAAGTTGGACGTAATATTTCATCTTTTCTTTTTCTTGGGTCAGGTGCAACTAATCCAGAGTATGTAGTTACAGCTGATGATGTTGATAAAGTGATATCTGTTGAGTGCATTCCAATGGATGATCAAGGCCGTCAGGTTTGATAAAACTTCATATTTCTAGGTGCACTTGCTATAAATTATTGTCATCTCATCATCATCTTGGAATTGATGATGTCCACTACAAGCTTGAAGGGGATTATTTGAAATCATTGTAGTTATGATGATTAATGTCCATAATTGACCCTTGGAATTAGGCAACTGTTTAGGATACCAGTCAATCACTAATTGATAGTGTGGTTGTTTATCGTTTACTTTATCTCATAGTGTACTTGACTCTTCAGCATAATAAGAAATTTAGACGTTTTGTCTGGAAAAAAAATGTATAATGGATTGTACTGATACTGAGGTAAGATGCAATAACAAGCATTAAGAAATCCTTGTGTAGCAGCATTCAAATTTGTTAAGGCTTTAGGTTCCCTTGATCTTTTCCCTGCTTCAAAATGAATCCAACATTCGAGATTTAATGAATCATTGTAGCTGTATTGTTCACAAATAATATATAGTAGAAATGATAGATATATTGCTTCTTCCACGAAAATGTATTCCTGATTATTTCTTTTGTCAATGTTGTTGTCTTAACCAGGGGGAGCTAGTGAATCTTTTTGCTAATGATCAAAACAAAATAACATGCGGTAAGTTTGTTGCTGCTTGCTTTTAAAGCATCTACTTCCATTGGAATTTTTTTTATCGTCTTAACGAAATGAAGCTAACTTAAGATGGTAAAAGTTATTTCGTTAATATAAAAGATGACAAAACACATTCAAGCTGCATCAGGTCTCTGTGTTTGGTTTATTTTTTTATTCATTCTTTTTTGTTGGGGGAGGCAGGAGATGGGGAGCTCTCCAAGTGTGATGTTTAATATTCATATGACTCTAATTTGAGACCTTACGTAAAGGATGTTATGTTCCTTTTGCTTAACCTAATCACGTTTAGTAATCCCTCTGTCTCCCTTTTGGCTTAGTGTTGGCAATTTATCTGAAGTATATGGGTCTCACAAGCAATAAAGAGATAAGTACAGTACCACCCCCACAATACAATCAAATGCTAAAATGCCAACTACTCTTATCATAACAGAAATTTAAATAAAATTGGAACCAGTGAATTAACGCCTAAATTACAAATTTACAAGGACGAAATTAATTATGGAAAACTCTTGAATTTGGACTTCATTGTATGCTTCCTACAAAAATGAACTAATTACCTCAGGCTTATGAACTTCCTTTTTGAGATAGAAAATGTGTATCTTGTGAAAAACTTTAGAATTTGGATTTTATGATATACTTCCTCATTAATGAACGAAGATAAACTCTTGTCTGACTTCTATTTTTGATTAACAACTGATTCCATCATGCTTGTGAACTTCCCTTTTCAGACAGAAAATGTGTATCTTATATTAGAATTACAGCTATTTTGATGATCATATATCCTAGCTGGGCTCGATAGAATTTAGCATCATGGCTTCACATGCATACAGCCTTTAATTTCCCTTATTTGTGCTTCCATATTCCCTTGACTCAATCTAATCCTATTTCTCTAGTGATCTCCTATTGCATTTCCCCTCTCAGTGCATAACACGATAGATCTAATACATAAACTGTGGCTAATAATTTGTGGTTAATCAAAATAGAACGATAGATTAATTATTGTAGGAATCAATTACACTAGATCTTGATATAATCATAATCAGCAAGCGAATCGATCTAAACACCAAATCTAAGGGTCTGCATGACTGAAGTCCATATATGGCTTGTACATATGCTAAAGCCGTCTGTTTCTACTCCAGAAATGTCTTTTCACATGATGCATCAATTCCTGATAAAAATAAGCAAATTTGGTGCAAGGAACCTCCAAAAACATGTGAGAAGATAAGATTAAGAGATAAAGAATTAATGCAAAATATACAAATGTGAATGAAAACTTTTTTAGTCTTTTAAGTTTGTTTGAAAGAGATAGGTTGGCTTCTATCTTAGTGATAGAGATGAGGCCTGTCCCAATTTCGCTTCGCTAGTCAAAGGTTTAGAGTGGTTGGTTCTTCCGTCCTGACAATTGAAGTTAAATGAAAGAAATAGGGAAAAATGAAGGAAATAGGGAATAAAGTATGGGTGGTAAGGGATCAGATTTATCTTTCATATAAAACAAGTGAGAGCACTCATGCATTGTTGTAAAATGATGATGATGATGTTTTGTGATTGAAAAACTTAGGTAATGTACAAAATTGTCTTTGATTGATGCACGCATACTTGGTGGCCTTTACATCCATTGCCTTTCATTACTTCATCCACTCTTAATGTGTTCTGAACACATTCTTCTGATGTATTTATAGATCCAGAAATGCAGCGAGAGATTGACACTAATCTGTCCAAAGGACAAGCAACATTCCATGTTTTACTTCTGGTAAGTCTGGTTCTTTGCTTCACAGATCTTTATGGCATCTGTTAATATTTATCAGAGGAGAATTTTCTAAATCAGATCTTGACTTAATTACTTAGCCACATACCCTGTATGTCTATTTCTAAATCAAGGAACTTGGAGAGATGTTATATGCCTTCTTTATTGTTTTGTTAGAAAGTAGCTAAGTTAGTAGGTGATCACAGGCAACATGTCTGCCAGTGCTGCTTAAGTGTTTCATATGAAAAGCTATTTTTCACTGTTGGTGAAGGATTCCTCCTCGACCTCCTCATGTAACCTCCTATTTACCAGTTTCAATAAGACTTTCATTGTTTCTTTAATATCCTTGATGCCTTCATCTCTTCTTTTTTTCTATGCCGTTTTCCCATCTGGATGACACTTTCACTTGGTTCACGGAAAATTCTCATTGTTGTTCATCTTGGATTGTCTCTACTCTAGTTCCTACTGTTAGGGCCTGTACAATTTTTACCAGAACTGCTTTAAAATGCCCTATGAAGAACTGTTGTAGAAGTTCACTGAATGAACAGTTATACACAATTTTATGTGAGAAACAATACTATCACAAAGTTACTTCCTTGTACAACGCCCTGACTCAGACCAACGCTCTCATACAAACACAATGATGCAAATTTTATTGAGATACCTCTGCTACAGAATACTGGACGCACAAATGTTATAATGATAGTGGAGATATGGACTGCAACTTAGAACACTAGCAATTAAGATGAACAGAAGGACTTGTATGCTTGCTACACAAGCACATGGTACAATAACAACAATACAGAACTAGAACCTCAAGAATATAACAGGTTTGCCAGCTTTTGAGAGGTTGGATCTCTCCACAACACTTAACTGCAATCCTTATTCTCCCCCTTCCCTTCCCAACCATCATCTCTATATATCCCACTATAAATTTCTCACTGCTGCGTCCTACCTCTTCATCGTTACTCCCTTATGTCTCCTGTTGCATGTTTTGGTGTCAGCAACGGATTGTTGGACCATCAACCAATTGCATCGTTTACTCAACAAGGACTCTGATGGTTTACAAGTTTGGGAGGAGGCCTCTAGGCCTAAGACGAAGAGAAGTTTACAACAATGCCCTTATAACTCGAAAAATAACAAGGAGTTAGCTACAATAATTTAAAAATAGCTTGGTACTTCCACAGTGTTAAAAACTAATACTAAATTCAAAGTTGAGTATCATCCGTGTTTTATTTTAGATGAAATATTATCCGTGTTAGACTAATAAATTTTACTTGCATATCCACTTTTCTCTACTCATTTCTTGTAGATGGATTCTTCGGAGAATTGGAAGCAAGCAACTCTATTCTTAAGACGATCAGGGTACCAAATTAAGATTAATAGCTCAGAAGAAGTGGTAGTTGCAGAGAAATTCTCCTCAGAGTTATCGGTATGTCCTAAGATATCACAGCCCTTAAAAGTTTAACTGCAGTAGGTTCAATGTATATCAGGAAATTAAATTTCTCACCTATATAGAGAGAGGATATCGACTGCAAGTTGGCAACTAATAAAACATATGGTTTTTTTTAAATGTTAAAATAATTTAGCCAAGCATTGTTGATGTGTAACACACACATTGAATCTCTTGACTTATGCTCTATTGATTTCTGCATTTACGTAAGAAATCAACATTTCATTTTCTATTACATGTATTTTGTTCATCTTTATGGCTAAGGAAACGTTTGAAAAACTAATCCTTAAAGATAAGTACCCTTGACAAAAATGGAATGTGGGAGTGCTTATTTACCCAAGAAGGTATTTGTTATTAAATATAGCCCTATTGGAAGCATCGATCAACATAGAGAAAGGCTGATAGTTAGAGTTAACTCAGATACAAGATAGACATTGAAGAAATTTTTGCACCAATGGCAAATTCAACACGATCAAAGCATTCTCCAGTCCTTCAATTACACAATGTAGGAGAGACGTTATTCTGCAGTTGTAAGAATAATTTTGATTTACACTGGTGTCAATATTGAGAAAGTTGGACCATATACATGTTCAGGAACAACTTTCTGCCCTTTCTGTCTAACATATGACTCTGATTTCTTCTTGAGTTAGAAATTATTTTGCTGATTGCTGTATCTTGTTTAAGGGGTTAAAACACACCCCATTTTATTATTTTTCTGCAGATTAAAGTTCCTTGTGGTCTCACAACACAATTTGTATTAACATGCTCAAATGGATCTTCTCATCCCTTATGCACACTTGATGTTAGGTAATACGTATACTCTGTTCATGCTGAAAACTAATTTCGGTATTGTTTTATTAATTTTAAATCATTTTTTTTTAATTGAGTACTTTAGCTTTGGCAAAATATGATGGATTTCATCTGCCCCAATATGCACTTTCAAGTGCCTGAATGTAGCCTTTTTTTTCTAAAGACAGGAGTTGACAGGAAAAATCTCCTATTAAATTTTGTTTGTACTGTATTCTACTGTCATTTATAACATACTTGGGGTTAAGCTTCCTAACAATATGTAATTGAACATTTATTCATTGTTCTGTTCCCCTCATCCTTTATCCTTGTTTGGTTGATGGTTCTTGTGCACTTCATTTTAGATAACCTTGGGCATTGCTAAGCATGGTTTCTATTGGAAAGAATCTAAGTACCCCCCTAATTAGGTGGCTTCTCATGCATTCCACGGAATTATTCTTACAACTGCAGTGTAAATCAAAGTTATTCTCCAGTCGTGTGTGGCAAGTATACACTTTAGAAAGGAGTTTATGTTATAAATATCATTAACGGTGTTCATTGTCCTTTATTTGTAGAATGCGTGACACTCTTGTGTTGACCCTGCGAATGTATCAGAGTAAGGTATGGCTTTGCTTTTTGAGAAATGCATTTATATCACTGACAGTCATTGACAAGTGAATGTAGCATTGTGATAGTATGGCATTTTTAATGGACTTGATAGCTTATTGAAAGATGCCATGACTTACGAGACACGTAGAAACTTTGATACCTGTTACTCTTAGTAGGGTATTTTTTTTCGTATAGACTTCATATATTTCTCTTCAAACATAGTGTAGGTCGCTCGAAGCCCCCCCCCCCAAAAAAAAAAAAATTAGGTGGCTTCTCATGCATTCCACGGAATTTTAAACATAAGTCACACCATTCATGACTTATGAACATTGCAGCTTGTTATGAAATTTTCTAGATCTTATGTTAAGCATTGGCCAAAAAAAAAAAAAAGAACAAAAGATTTTATGTTGAGCTCTGGTGGCAGTATTAAGTTGGTTTCTGTCTTCTCGTCTGAAGCTATATTCTATCCATTGTTGACAGCAGTCTTGTAAATGAGTTCTGTGAAATACTCCTCGAGTCCTAGTCATAGGAATTGCTTTGAAGGTTCGTACTGGTCATAGATGAAAAACCTCTATTCATTTTATTTTGATATTTATCAATTTTTCTCAACTACTTTACTTAATTTATAAATTAATATATGGTCTAATGTTATATAGGAGTATTTTAGGGAGATTATGTCATTGACTAATTTATCTAACTTATTTGATCTATCTATAAATTAGTTGATTAGTTCTTATACTAAAGATGGCAGGAGCAATAAGGTATTGGTTTGTCTGACACTTCTTTTTGGAACTGCAACAGGCATTGGATGACAAAAGGAAAGGAAAAGCATGATTTCATAACCCGTCCAAACTTACACTTTTATATAGGGGGAAAACAAGAAGAAAGGTATAATAGTGAATTAATACTTCACCATGAGATATTTTACAATTATTTTTCATTCAATTATTATTATTAATTTATAAATGTTATGATGTAAGTAAGAATTGCATTTGTTTTTTTAACAGCATCTGATATTTTCCTAGTGATTCTATCATAGCCTTCCCTGTATGCATATTTGTTTACTTCAATTTATCAAAGTTGTTCAGAGTTCTGATGATTGTGCCTCTTGTGATTTCTCTCAATCTCATCATATTCATTAATTAATCTACTTATAGCATAATAAATTACTTTGTATTCCATGTTGTGATTGAACTAATAGTAATAAAATTAATTTTACTAACTTCCTTAAAAATAAAAGGGATGTTATGAAAAAAAATCAATATATCGAGGGATTTACTAGAATTTTAAGGACATTTAATGCTTTTTTTTATCTAAAATTGTAATATGAATATATCAAAAATTAATTTTCTTCTCTTAAAAACAAACAAGTAATGTGATTAACATTCTATATAAAATTCCTTGTATGTTAGAATACAAGACTTTTCAAGTAAAAAAGCCTGTTAAAATTTGAGCATATATCAACCAGAAAAAGCTTCATTGTTGGTTTTCCCCCTAAACTTCCTATGGGTCCTATGGGATTGTCCTATCAATACAAAAACAAAAAAAAATTGGGTACAGTAATCAAACTCTTGTATCATTATAAATAAGTTTGAGCAACCAACCGGTTAATCTAAATGATACGCGGCTTTGTTCCATCCAAGTGAAATCTTGAATTCGAGCCACAACGTAGTTAGAAATTCCTAATGCGATACTCACCACCACAGCCAAATGCATGAGGTGGGTTGGAAATTCGGAGCAAAGCTCTGGTGAACTGGTGGACAACTAAGAAAATAAATAAATAAGTTTGAGCACTTTCTTAATTTGTTTGTTTGATAAATAACAATTTAGAAAAGTTAAGTTCCTGTTTGTTTTTTCTATTTCCAGTCAATTTTTTTTAAAAACTTGTTTAGTAATTAATTTTCAGTTAAATGTTTCCTAAAACCCAATACTAATATGTTTTTAAAAAATAATAAAACAACTCTCTGGCCTCATTGTGCATGACATCTCCACCCTCCATTCTACTGAATGCTCACATAAGTAGATTTTGGGAACAGTTATTTCAAAGAAGTTTTTACATTTTTTTTCTCAAATACAATTTTGAGAACAATCATCCAAAGAGTTTTTTTCCTTCTCAAAACTTATTCTGAAAAATAATTTTATAAAACTATTCGAAGAAAAAAATTAAAAAAATAATAACATGGCCTAGGTTTGTGTTCTAATCGAAAAGGTGAAGGCTAAACTTCAATCTTTGTTCCTATTATTTTACAGCAAAGGCAATCGCATAAAAAGTCAAAATATAGGGAACATGCTTCTGTTGAAGGAATTAATAAACCATCTTCAAAGAAAACGATAACTGGATAAACCTTTTTCCCATTAAAATAATAAATTTATTAAATAAACAAAATTATAAGATGAGATCATGAATCAACTTGCCATTAACATCCCAGCATATTTAAATTATTTTAGGAAAAAAAACCTGGAGCTGAAAAACCTACGATTCTCATCATATCCCAACAAATAAATGCTGGGGATTGTGCTCCAAAATTATTATTAAAAAATTCCAACTTCACTATCACATAGTGCTTATAATAATCAATGTTTGACCCACACCATCTATTTTGTCATATTGATGATCATTATAACTTGTCAAAAAAAAACAAGCTTTTGATCCTATCATTTTTTTTTTTTTTTTTTTTTGCCAACTTTTGATCCTATCAATAAATCAAGTTGCTTATATTTTCAATGGACCAGCTGTCCAACAATTTATCACCTTACCTTTCAAAAGTCTTCACCAACTTTTATTTTGCCTTTTTACTTTATTCTTTTTGGGAAGATAATGACAGGCTTGATTTGATAAGTTGATCTTGTCACTATGTTCATATCTTTTCAGTTGCACAAAACACGTTATTTTAAAAAAGGATATTAATTCTGGCAAAAATTAAAAAGGATCTTAATTTGGGAAATTTGGATGGTCCACTTCCTTTAGCCGACCACTTATAACAAATCTAAATATAACCACTCCTTTGATTGGTGTAAAAATCAAACACACGTTTTAAATTCCAAAAAAATCTTCAAATTATTGTTAAATTCCTAAAGATGAGATATTACAATTATGAAAAGACAAGTTAACCCTAACTTATATTAATAACATACAGAGGTGTTAATTGAGGCATTTTAATTTATCATTGGTGGTATCATGATCTATCATACTCTAACTCATCAATTGTGTTATCCTAACTTGTCATTAGTGGTATATTTACTTACCAATTGAGGCAATCTAGATTGTTATTGGTAGCATTCTAATTTATCATTTGTAGCATATTGATTTATGTATTGAAAAGGATGGGTATATTCATCTTTTCACAATTTCAATAATCACCTACAGATTTGATAGTAATTCAAAGACTTCCCACCACCTAACATTATTAATTTATCTCAGGATTTGAGTTTAATTTTCCTTTAAGTTTTTAAAAAATGCGAGTGTTTTGTTTTCCTTTTAATATTGCGTAATATAGCATCTTTTTGCTCATACTAACAACTGATTGTTAGAACAAACTCAGAATTAATTGAGTACATACCAAATTTGTGAGCTCTCTATAATTGAGATATAATGCAATGGAAAAAATAGTCACTTTCACCATTGCTTTGTCTTTCCAGTTTGGAATCCAATATCAATGATGGGAAAAGGATACAAATAGTTACCCGTTAGTATATATAATTTAGAATATATCTCATGTGACAGGTTTCTTCTAACCGGAGAGAATGGCACATTGATGGCCATAATGAATAACCCCAACCAATTAGGGAATCTCAAGAATAACAATAGATGGCCATCAAGTTTAGCTTGTTATTCCCACCATTAGAAGAGCAACATTTTATAAAGTTGACTAGGGTAATCCTATCTGAGCTCAGCCCAGATGACTACGGGTTAGGATATTTTATTAATTCTCGAATTATATATATATACTAATTATAATACAATAAAATATCTAACACTGATATGATGTGTCTGCCTTTCAATTCCCATTGAAAAGAAAAGAAAAAAAGTGTCTGCTTCAATTCATATCCTTTTCAGCTAAACGTAAAGTTTATGTAATTGAATAGAGATTAGCTAGATATGATTTAACAACAGCTAAACATTAATTTTATATCTAAATTATTTTGAATATCATTTTTCTTCAAACTGGGCACACTTCACTTATAAACTAATATATGATTTTATGACACATATAAATATTTCAAGAAAATCATGTAATATAAAATATAGTTAAGTAATTTATTTAAGGGAAATCCTTGTTAAATCCCGCCGAAATGCACAAATTCTTATTTAGGTATACACTTTTATCAAATCTCTAATAAAGTCTATAAGTCTTGCTAGAGATGTATGAATGTTATTAAAAGATCATAATACCCCTTTGTCATTAAAAACTAAATTGAATGTATGTGTGTCTAAGAATTTTTAATTACAAATTCTCTTCACCATAATGTCAAAATCTATATATTCTTGAATTATTGGGATCTCAACTTTTAATTTTGAATTGACTTTCAACAATATTAAGAGTATATCTAATAATTTCTCCTTTAACCCTAACTTATGAATTGCTTTTTTCTTCTGAATTTTTGAAAAAAAAATGCTATAAATTATACAAATTTTTTTAACACAATTTGCACATTGCTAATTTGTTTTTGAATTTTTTTTATTTTGTTCTGAATTTTTTTACTATTTTTGATATACAAGCGAACAATAAAAGCATATAAACATTTTAATAATTATTATGATGAATAATAATTATCTTGCACATACTTTCCAAGAAAATTAAAAATAAAGGAAAGGCATGGGGCAAGAAGGAAAGATTTTGTAGAAAAAATAGTGCGGAGAAAAAGGGTTAGGCTGGAAAAAAGGAGAAAAACGAAGAGGGTATATATGTAAATTTACAAACTTAAAAAATACCAACTAAGGTTTATGGGCCTTATTGGGGATTTAATAAAAATGCAAGTCTAAATTAAAATTTGTGTATTTTGATTGGATTTATTTAGGATTATCCCTTTATTTAACTTCCTTAATTACTTTAAATAATCAATTAGATATTATATCAAGTACCATAATAGTTTGTTTGTCAGTGTATATGTATGTCTAGGTTCAACTAATCACTAGGAGGTCGGATTTCTATTGGTTAGTTAAAAGAAGGGAAAAGATCTAACAACATTAGGTCTGTTTATTTAAATTTAATTAGGAGAAAAAAGTAATTTTAATCGAGCTAAACTTAGCCCCACCCAACTAAAAGCCATTTCTTAAGTCCCCACTTGCTAGCTAGCTATATAAAGTTGTGGTTAAGAATTGCAAGTATTCTTTTTTATTATTATTGTGAAAATGAATTAAATAGTCATATATATATATATATATATCTACTGTTAAAATAATGATATATAAGTCGTGAGCGAATTGAACAGATAAAGAAACATCAATATTTGTTTCTTTTCCCAAAGTCTTTAGTGAAAGCGAACTTGGAAGACTATCCAAAGCTGAAAGCTTATAATGAAAATGACTTGAGCATTAACTTTAAGCCACAACCATTAATCACTGTCTTCTCAAAGTCAAGTTGAAAGATTTTGCTTTCAGTAGCTGACTTCACCATCGTGGAAAAAAGAAAAAAGTGACAAACAATATGACCAACGAAATCGAGAAGGATAGTGAAATATTGATGTGGAATGACACACACACACACATATGGGAAGAAGAATTCGCTTTCCAGAATTTCATTTTAAACTCAAGTAGTATGAATTTTCTAATTTTAGTTTTTCTTTATAAACTTGTAAATAAATTGATGTTCTTTATGACTCACATCATTCGTAAGTTTAAAATATCACACACTTTTTATGTTTTTTTTGGAGGGCTTTCAAGGTTGGTATTAAGAGAGGAGTTAACATGAAATTTTATCAACAAAGTTTTTTGCCTGAAATATCTTATGTAATTAAGTTTTGAAAGACATGAAGTAAACACAATCTTTTAAAACAGTGTAATTGAAACAATTTTATTGAACTGGCCCTAACATTCATCTCTTTTTATGTATGACCCATTTGCTTCATTTTCAGCTTTATAATGAATATTTTGACCAACTTAATGGAGTTGCTAAAATTGCATAATTTTTTTTGAAAAAATTGTTTACTTTTACATACCCTTCAAAATTTATTTGTGTAAGATGATCTGATTAAAAAAATTTCATTGTTAAAATTACACTTTAACAATTTCAAGTGTTATATATAGTAAGTTTGTTACATACATTTTGAGTATAAAATCATCTTTAATTTCATTAAAATTTTAAAGGGAAAATGACAGATAAAGTACTTCAAAAATAGTGAATCCCAGAATAGTGATTCAAAATTTAAAATCCCAGATTAATGATAATTCATCACGCATCTTTAGCAAAGCTTAAATGAAATGACTTGAATGACCATGTAACCCATAAAGGCAGCACTTTACAATGTTTGATTTGGCAAGAAAGTAGTGGACTTCATTCAAACGAGTTTTCAGTTCCTATTTTGACTATTCACATTCCTCTGCATGGAATCCACTAAGGCCAGACATAACCATTATCATCACTCGATCAAAAGTAACTTTTAATTAGATTAAAGTTGAGTGACTCTTATGTAAAAATCCATAATGATCTCATGTCAAAGGGCACAATTATGTAGTCATTTGTGAGACAAGCTCATGACACAAATCCATGAAGCTATCTCACAGCGAGTCAATCCAACATCTTGCATTCTTACAAGTGCATATGACTTTTACTAGTATCTCCATATATTTCGAAGTCATAATAAACTTGTTTCATCTTTGCTCCAAAGCAGATGATCAACCATGAATATTTAGGATAATCACTGTGATTTATCCAATGGTAATTTATCATAGCAAAACATGCAAAGATTATGATAACGAAAAATGAATTATTCATTAATTAAAATACTAAAGATACAATGATTGACTTTATGACATAATTTCCAACATAAAGGACTGTTTTAATTGAAAACAACAAGTTCATAATTATTATTGAGTAAAATTTCTACAGAAAACAGGGAAATTACTATGACATCCCAAAAGAATGGATTTAATTACACAAAAATCTAATAACAACTTAATTGAAGCGTAGACTGACAAATTTCAGGATGAGAATCGATAAGCTTCTTTTTAACCTCATAATAATTCTGTTGGAAATATATTGCACGGATGGAGTGTAAGAAACTGTTTTAATTGTAAACATAAATCCCATTTTGAATAATATAATTGACCAACTGCTTTTTAAAATACTTGCATGCATTGATATTTTACCATGTCACATGAAGAGAGCATAATAATATACATTGATGCTACAAGTAATCTATAAATAAGCAAAACTGTGTATTTTCTTATCAAATATTACCCATTTATGCCTTGTAACCAAAAAAACAGTAAAGATTATTTATGCCCAAAACCAACAGAGATTGATTATTTGGCATGAAATGTTCAGATTTAGTTTGTGTGAACACAAAAAAAAAAATTTGCTCTATTTGATGACTAAGTAACAATGCTTAAATATGCTTATATTAGCTATTGTATAGTGTATAAAAAAAGAAATCTCCAAGTCTAAAAAATTACTATGACTTCACCATGATTGTGACATATATGTATCATAAGCGACAAGAATATTGAGATCTAAATCCTGTCGATTAATTATAACCAAATCTTAAAGATATTTTTCTGCCTGATTACTTAAACAATCTTACAGGCTCAGATCAGTTTCGAAGCGTTATTATGCCTTTTTCCTTAATTTCAAACTTTATTTACTAATTGATTAGTCTGCCTTTCTGCTGCCAATTAACAATTAATTAACCTCAGATATAGTGTGTTAGGCATATATTTTAATACTCGAAAATTCTTTTAATTTACACGGTACGTGGAGTCAATATTGGAGAAATTATATTTTCTTTCTTCTCAGTTTCTTCTTTTGCCTAATGAAAAATTATATTTCCAACTTTCATGAAATATGCGATTCAAAAGCCTAATATAATAAATATTAGCAATTTAAGCTTTTTTTTTTCATTTAAAGCTTTGATCCAAGAAAGCCTCCAAGTTATTGTTTGAAGCAATCCCAAATGGGAAGTCAGAAATGTCTGCTGTATATATGTGATAAGCCAAAGAGATATTGGTTTCTGCTTATTAATTCTTAATTACAACTG
>JANTPZ010142543.1:0-11196 GCA_025593235.1 Vachellia pachyceras
GATCCTTATGTTTTGCAAATAGTGAATTGAGAAATCTTAGAGGTGCTTTGAGGATTGGATGTAGGTCAAGAGGACCGAACCAGGATAAATCTTCCGTGTTCATCTTCTCTCTCTGCTCACTCGGTAACATTGTTTTATTTCTATGTATTGTGTTTTAAATTTTAAAACGTGTCCAATTCACCCCCCTCTTTGTCAAATCCTACGCTAACAAATTTTGCATTTTAAATCCAAAGGAAGCATTAAAACATTCAAAATCACACTATTTACCTTCATTACTGTAGCTACACGAATTGCATACAGAAATTGAGAGGAATGAGGTTTTACAACATCTCTTGGCATATACATGCACAATATCATTCATAAACCAATTACCAATCATTTAATAACTTAAAACTCTCTTCTTCTTACTTCTTCAATTTCGTCCAGCACCAAAGGGATGAGGGTTTATACCAAAAATCCATGCCAAGCTTAAACCGGCTCCTACGAACTATCAACATGATGGAAAACAAGTATAGAGCTGATTCATGGTATTTAACTCTTCCAATCTCTCTTATTCTCAATTTCTCACTCTAATATATTTAAGAAATATTCTTGAAAATCTTGAAGAACATCATGAAGGAAGGAAATAAACCGATCAAAAGAGAAAACAGGCTTAACAAACAGATTCTATGAAAGTAATCAAGCATGAAACATCAAATTATCTTGAAACTTGGCTTGATTTTGCTTCTTCCATGCTTGTTCTCTTCCACCGACTTCCCTCTCTCTCTCTCTTGGCTGGCTGGAGCACGAAATTTGGACAGAAAATGGCTTGCGAAGGCTTTTAAAATCTGTCATAAATCCATTTGACCAAAATGCCCTTACTTTTGTGATTTTTGACTACCGAAAATGCTTTTTCAGGAATTTTCTTATCATTAAGACCGTTTCAACCCTCAAAAATTTCCATAATTCAAAAGCTCATTAGGGTATTTTTCCTTTCTCAAAACTTATTTCAGAAGTGCCCTTAATAAATTTTCTTTCGAAAATCCAAATTCAGCGATTTCCGGCCTTTCGTATCTCAGTTCCTCACCGGTTTGACCCCTGGTTTAACTCCGGTCTAACCCACTGACCCTTAACCCACTATCTTGTTCGGTTCAGTCACCGGTCCGGTTTTAAAAACCTTGCTTTTAACTCATGAATCATTAAAATAATCAAAATTCAACCCCCCAACATAATTTATATTGCAACCCTGGCCTAGGGAGTAACAATCGTAAACTTTGTTCCTCTTTCAAATAACACCTGAACTCAAAACCCTTAACACTTCATGACCATTGTTCTAACTTTAATTCATCATCCTAACTAGTTTTCAAAATTCTGACAGCATGTAAACTTGTCTTGCTTCCAAAGTTGTCAAAATCATGAAAGCAATTCCAATGATCACGTACAATAGCAACAACATAACATCATAGCTTGTCTCTTCCCTAACTCCTAGCTAGCTTGTTTTCTTCCACTTTTCCCTTGGTTCTCGGGTGTTTATATACACTTTTTTCTCCTTTTTTTTATATTGCACATAAGTCGAGTTAAAACTCCTTTCACATACTTACATTGGCTTGCGTAAAATCACTTTTCCAACGGATTCCCAAATGACCACTCTTTCCTTTCCCTCTTGCTGAACATCATTTGAGAGGGATTTAGAAACCATAACAAAGATAGAATGAGAGAATCAAGCTCAATAATGGAGTTAGGTCAAGGAACGTTCCTACAACTGGTGAAATCTAAATATTCTTCTTTTTTCTTCTTCCTTTTCCTTTTTCCCTCCTGCGTTCATGCTCCTATCTCCCTTTTCTTGGATGCGAAGAGGGTGCTGGAAGGATTTAATAATCCAATTAGCTTAATTGAATAAAAATTTGGAATCTACCTCCTTGGAAAAGACTAATATTTAATTATTCCAATTTCATTATCTTATCCTTTCTCTTCCCTTGCTTAATTGACACTTATCAGGAAATAGGGAGAAATGAGATGGTTTTGAATGCTTTAATCCAATATTCAACTCCATTTAATAATGTTTCAAATCCATTTCCATAAAAAAATATTATCTCAAGAGCTCCTCAAGATCAAATGGCTCACAATTTATCTGCCACCTTCACCTCCATAGAATAACCCCACCAATGTACTTAATTGTAGGAGACTTTTGATTGATCTTCCCAAAGTTAAGTCACACTACTTAATTCTAATTTCTACATATACTTAATTCTAATTCTAATTCTAATTTCTACATATAATCAATTAATATAGGATTCAATTTCTACATATACTTTTTGAGAATTCTTTATAATATAATCAATGTGAAGCCATCAATAATTATCATTTATAACGGAGTGATTCCAAAATTTTTCACAAACTCAAATTTGGTTTTCCGTATATTTCTGTAACTTCCAAGAAAATGCCTATTTTGGACAAAACTTCTATAAAATCTTCTTTAAACTAAGTTATCCATTCCTTGTGCATACAAATATTTTTATAAATTCATATTAATCACAGAGTAATTTTCCCCTATTTTATTATCTCATTTATTTGAAGTCTCCTATTATTTTTCAAAATTAAATTTGGCTACCTCTATTTAGCCGAAATTCGAAAATTATTTAAAGATTTGTTTAAGGTAATTTTCTCATTTATTCCTCGATTAAACCTCAAATATATTTAAGAAAATTATTCTATACCTTCTTGCGTCTTCAGGGGTTTTGCTTGAAATTTGGGTATAATTTCAAAAATGCCCTTGTGTATCCGTGATTTAGAAATTACACTTTTCCCTAAACTTGGGGTGGTAGATATACAAATGTTGTCTAAGAAAGTGTAATATTTGAGAGAATCAAATGTTACATAATCCTTGAGAATCAAATCACCTTTTCTTTTGTGTCACTTTTCGGCAGTATTGTCCAATTAGTCTTGGTACGTAGACTATACCATTTTATCTTATTGTTGTGCTTCTAGATCTAAAACTTGGCATATGAAATTATGCACATATATGCATATGGCCACTACTTATGTTCCCACGCCTTCTCATTTGTCTTGCTGTGCTCTCTCCTTTCTTCTCTCTTCTCTTTCCCTCACTTCTCCCTTTCCCCTTTCTTGTCTTGAATCAATTTGACATCAAGGCCTGAGTTCAATTCAAGAAGAATCAAAACCATGTTACTACAGTTTTGGATGATTTTAGTGTTTTGGCCTCATTGTATCTAACTCTTGGTATTTTGCACTATAGCCTCCTCAACGTAAGGTCATGGAACAAAAATGTCTTATTAATCCACATGCTCATGTAAAATTCTATCAGATATTAACAAAAACTATTTATAATAAATCAAATGTTTTGAGTTAGGAATAGTATGTCATTTTACCAAATGCCATATACTCCATTGCCATATAAATGTAAGAGCTAATTAAGACATTTGTTTTGAGTCTAAATGTAAGTCGTCAATCAATTTTGTCGACAAAAGTTATAATTTTGTTTTGAAAATTTTCTCATCTTCTGCATTTATTGAGTTTTTCACCAACGAGGGTGATGATTAATGGGATATTTTAGAGAAACAAACACTTGTGTTACAAATAATTAACTTAATTGATTTGTTAATATTTATAAGGGTTAATACAAGATTTAATTTTTAAGTTTACCTTCATTTTGATTTTAGTTCATAAAGTTTAAAGTTAGTGTTTTCTATCTCTCAAGAGATAAAATGATCCAGATTTTATTAGATTATGTGAGTTAATGTTTTAAATAAAATAAAATTTGAGGATCAAAATCTCTAGTATTAAATTTGAGGAACTGAAATTAAAGGGCAAACTTCAAAACCAAAAACCGTATTAACCCTTTTTATAATTATTTATATAGCTCATAAATTTAGGACTAAAGACTCTTTATATTAGGAAATATAAAATGTTCTCTTGAAATTTTAAGCCTTAAAAACCATTAATTGCCCAAGTTTATGTATCCATTTGGATAAGTGGTAGAAGTTTTCTTTGACATGATTTACGGTATATAAGGTAAGTATGCCAGATGAATTAAATCTCAATATATGCAATTGTACTTTTCTAACAGTCACACAAGTCCATTCAAATTAAGATAATTTTTGGCTTTGATAATGCAAAAGGTACAGAATAAAAGGAAAACCAAAATGCTCATTTTTATGCCGTTTCATCCTCCCTCAAAGCACACTAAAATTTCCTTAAGAAATTTCCTTCTGTTATAAAATATTATATATTATGGATGTCCATAAACTCTCACCCCTTGGCCTTCATTTTCATCATCTATAACCTCTACAATGAATAGTGTTTAGGGGTTGTCATGCCAATAACTTAAGGGTTACAGTTTGTACACTAATGGGAATTGAATTTGCTATTGATTTTATGTAACTATTACTTAGGGTTGATAACCTATAAATAGGACACTTTGTACCACACTTTTTGCACATCCAATGAAGAATGCATTGCTTCATCTTTCTCTCTAATTCTCTCTTGATCTCTTATATTTTTTTTATTTTCATAACACGTTATGAGCATGAAACTCTACTAAGGGCGTATTTCCTTATTGTTATCTTAGAAATTTCTTCTTCTTCTTCTTCTATTATATTTTATCCATATAACTATGATAATCTAAACCATTATATGGAATTAAAGATATTCTTTTACCGATTGTTTTATACATCGGGTTTCATAGTTAAGGTTGGAGATGATTGTTACTTTATTTTAATATCATTCACAAGTTTTTTTATTTACAGTATTTATATTAATTTATATTATATTATGCGGTTATTTATATTTTATGTCGTTATATTATATTTATATTTCTTTTGTTTATTTACTTATTTAGCATTTGTATTTAGGTATTTTATTTCATGTTATATTTTGTTATTTATATTGTGCTATTTATTTATATTATTACATCTATACATATTTATTTATTTATTTATTGCGCAAGCGCGCGCGCACACATATATATGTCATATTTATTTATTGTTTAGTATACACACACATTTATTTATATTTACATACACACACATTTCTCTACCTCCCTATATATATAATGGCATCCCCCTTTATGGATATTTATTTTATGTTGTTATATTATGTTATTTATTCACGCTTCATTTATTTATTTATTTATTTGATATTTATGTTTCGTTAGTTTAATTCTTTTATTGTTTACATTTATATATTAAGCTGTTTCATTTAATTATGTTATTTTATTTTATCTTTTCATTTCATTTTGTTTATCTATGTTATTTATTTACTGTTATTTATTTATTGTTATTATAATTTACATTTTCCTTATTTCTGTCTCTATTTATATTTCATTTTTTTCTGTCATTCATTTTCATTTTTTACCTCTTATTATGTCATTATAGTTATATTCACAATCCTATAGCTAATATATATTATGTCATTATACTATAGCTATATTATTTTTCTACCTTTATTTTGCTCATACTTATTCATTTATATTATGATATTTATACTACTACATTTATACTTATTTATTGTTTCATTCATATATATTTATATTATTGATACTTGTTCCCTCTATATAATTTATATTATTATAATTATACAATGTATTTATATTATTGTTTATATTCAATTGCGAATTTAAATTTATTGAATTTATTTCATTACAGTACTATTTTAATTTAATGGTCAACAACTAAGATATTTCTATAATTGTGATTTATATGAAGTCACATCACTATTATAATGGTTCCTTTACGAAAGAACATTATGGATGCTAGTAAATGGCATGAAAAACCCAAATTGCTACAAATATCAAATTCAAACATCAAAGTTTGGTAGCTTTTAAAGATTTTAGCTTTGGTCCAGAAGACTAATGCTTGGAGGAAGTGATGATGTACTATTGAAGTACAAAATGATAGTGGTCATGATCATATTACTAGATCGATTGACAATGAAAGTTGTGCTTTCTAATGGCATCAAAATTATGAGAAAACGTTACAATATGACCTGAAGTCATATAGAAAAGTACATGTCAATCTATTGAAAAAAGTTAAATTGGTTGGTTATGAGACCATAAATAACCATGGAATTTATATTGTTATATAATAATATATATATGTTAGTTCCTGAAGAACTATACACGTTACAAAATTGATATAGTTCCTGAAGAACTATATGTTACAAAATTGACATAATTCCTGAAAAATTAGTTTAGTTCCTGAAGAACTAATATAACTTTTTAGTTTATGGGCAAAAAAGAAGTGATGATGAAAATTATGGCCCATAAATCTATAGTAGAGTTTTTACAACATGTGATCAACAATGACTTCCAAGTGAAATACACTGAATAAGAAATGCAAGTTTATATGACTCACACTTGAGGGGGAGATCATTAAAATACAAGTGTGAGCTAATTTTGTATATAATTCCATTTATGAGGGGGAGATTGTTAAGCCTTTTGATATCATAAAATGGATATCAGATTTCCCAAATTGGATGTCATGTTAAATGTCATATTGAGATTTTGATTCAATATGTTATGAAAATTGAAAAGTTTTATAGTAAATTTGAAGTTTACTGATCTAGCAAATTTATTGTTGGCATGACTTGTTTGATCATCCGAGTCATATATAAGATGTAATATAATGTCAAAGATTGTATATTGACATCTATTGAAGAGTTAGAGGGTTCTTCATGAATAGCCATCACATTATATATAATTCAAAGGTTATCATGTGATGCTTGTTCTCAATAGAATATGGATCATGAGAAAATCATTGGTTATGATTTGAAATGGATCTCTACATTTCTGGAAATATATTAACTTATATGTACCCATTTGAAAAGCATGTAAACCATACAAGTATTCAATACGTTTGATAGATCCACCTATAATATGGTTACATGTGTGGTTATTAGTAGCTTGCAGCCTAAAGTTTGCAAGATTGTTCGAACAAATCATTGTGTTTATGAATGCACAATTTCCAGATTATATGATTCATAATAATTTATTAAAGCCTCCATATATAGCTTGATCAATGATTATGAGAGCAAGATTTTTTCAATGTTAGCATATCTAACTTAATATATTGCAGTACTTATACAAGCCAACAAAATTCTCCCAGTAAAATTGGCTCTTGGTCAGGAGCCAGATATTTTCCATCTTAAATGTTTGAATGTGCAATGTTTATTCTTATTGATCCACAATAATGCACATAGATGGAAAGTTGAGATAAATGTTGGACAAGATTCTCCTCCTTATTTGTCTCTAAATGAAACAAATTATGTTTCTAAAAGAGAAAATGGGTTTATGAGGCTTGTACTGCATTATTAGTTGATTGTCATTTGACAGAGTTTTTCCACATGAAAGGGAGAAATTAAGTAGATGGAAAAGAAAATGCATTGAATGCATTATTACTATCAAATATAGATCCTCAAATAAAATAGTATGAATCAGAAGTTCATCGAATATTGCATTCATGAGATATTGTAAAAATATCTGCCAGATCTAATTAGTGATCTAAATGAGAATTACTAATTCTCATGTTCCAGCTGAAAATGCTCCAATTAGTATAAATGAAAATAAGACATGCATGAAGCATGATAAATCAATTGGTTCCAAATATTATATTTTGGATAAAGAGGAGCATATCATTAAGGTGATCATATTAAGGAGGCTGGCACTCTAGAAGAGGCAATGACATAACTAGTTATAAAAACCTCAAGAGAAGTTCAGGTACCTGAAAAGTAATATTGAGATCTTGATAAGTTATGTCGCAATGAGAAAAATGAAACCGAAAAGGATAAAGTTGTCAAAAATGGTTTTGATAATAATATCACATAATCAAATGAGATTCTTATATATGAATCAGTCATAAAAGGATGACAAAATGGTGATTGGCCAACAGAAAAGGAAAAAGGAAAAAGATGCAAAAAAATATGATTGCATCATTTCAATATGTGAGAATTATAGACCAGTAGTCCAAATGCATGAGATATAAAGTTGTTATGAGACATTTGAATATTTATTTTCACAATCGTATGATAATCATAATGAGGCATATTATTTTGTGGTAAATGAAAAATAATTTCTAATTCAGAAGGATATGAACACAAAACATGCCTCTATTCGATATTATTGTAGCCTAAACATATGGCTTAATGGACAGGAAATTTACATGAAATTTTTGAAGGTTCTAACATGCCAGAAGTATGTTTAAGAAAATTATTATCTATATAAAGTGTTATCTGGGTTAAAATATTTTGAGCATTTATACATTATTCAAAATGATATTAAAAGATAGTATATGTTGCATCTTATTTTAAAAGTCATGATTTTTACTTTGATATTTTAGTTACAAAATTGAATTTAATGGAATAGAAGTCCTTTACAACTATTCCATGTAATTTCACATGATTTGTTAATGTTTGTGTTATATTTTTATTATAAAAATTATATTTCTGCATGTATACAAATGGATAGTGAAACTGAGATTCGATGTAATGATTATGTATTTCCAGAAGAGATACTAGAGACTTGATGAATATGCTTTAAAGATATTACATGATGATAATGTGCCACGCATAATTCAGTTAAAAGGAATATATGTTCTAAAAGGTATTGGAGATTACCTGCTTGACGAAAATTCAATATACTCTATCGAGATAAAAAGATAAAGGGCGATGTTGTTATCATTACATGATGATAATGTGCCACGCATAATTCAGTTAAAAGGAATATATGTTCTAAAAGGTATTGGAGATTACCTGCTTGACGAAAATTCAATATACTCTATCGAGATAAAAAGATAAAGGGCGATGTTGTTATCATTACATGATGATAATGTGCCACGCATAATTCAGTTAAAAGGAATATATGTTCTAAAAGGTATTGGAGATTACCTGCTTGACGAAAATTCAATATACTCTATCGAGA
This sequence comes from Vachellia pachyceras, assembly GCA_025593235.1. Taxonomy (NCBI): domain Eukaryota; kingdom Viridiplantae; phylum Streptophyta; class Magnoliopsida; order Fabales; family Fabaceae; genus Vachellia; species Vachellia pachyceras. The sequence goes on from JANTPZ010142543.1 coordinate 8,912, forward strand.
TAAAAAGATAAAGGGCGATGTTGTTATCATTACATGATGATAATGTGCCACGCATAATTCAGTTAAAAGGAATATATGTTCTAAAAGGTATTGGAGATTACCTGCTTGACGAAAATTCAATATACTCTATCGAGATAAAAAGATAAAGGGCGATGTTGTTATCATTACATGATGATAATGTGCCACGCATAATTCAGTTAAAAGGAATATATGTTCTAAAAGGTATTGGAGATTACCTGCTTGACGAAAATTCAATATACTCTATCGAGATAAAAAGATAAAGGGCGATGTTGTTATCATTACATGATGATAATGTGCCACGCATAATTCAGTTAAAAGGAATATATGTTCTAAAAGGTATTGGAGATTACCTGCTTGACGAAAATTCAATATACTCTATCGAGATAAAAAGATAAAGGGCGATGTTGTTATCAGTGGGAGTAAAAATGACATTGTTATCATAAGGAGACGTAAAAGTGATACCATTTCCAGGGGGAGAAAAGATCTTGTTGTATTCTTTTTTCCTTAACCAAGGTTTTGTCCCACTAGGTTTTCCTGGTAAGGTTTTTAACGAGACGGCTTCAATATATATTGTGTATTCTTTTTCCTTCATTAGGTTTTTGTCCCATTGGGTTTTTCCTAGTAAGGTTTTAATGAGGTACAAAAATTTATGGACATCCAAGGGGGAGTGTTATAAAATATTATATATTATGGATATCCATAAACTCTCACCTCTTGGCATTTCATTTTCATCATCTATAACTTCTACAATGAATAGTGTTTAAGAGTTTTCTTACCAATAACTCAAAGGTTACAATTTGTACACTAATGGGGATTGAATTTACCATTGATTTTATGTAACTATTACTTGGGGTTGAGAGCCTATAAATAGGATGCTTTGTACCACACTTTTTGCACATTCAATGAAGAATACATTGCTTCACCTTTCTCTCTAATTCTCTCTTCATCTCTTATATTTTCTTTATTTTCATAACCCCTTCCTTAATTATATATTTCTCTTTTATAGGACCCAATAAATTACCCTAATTATTAAAAAAGAATCCCGATAATACATTACACTGCTACTACAGTTTAAGGCCGAAGCCACCATCGCCTTTAGTCTCTTTCCTTTTGTTCTCACCACTCTCACCTTGCTTCCAGCTACTACTTTCAGATTTCCCATCTTCTATGCTCTCTGATTCTGGCGATCTCTGCCTCTGCGACGTCGTTTTATACCCATTGAGGTGCTGGAGCGCGTGGGTGTGTGATTGTGGTGTTGAGGCGGTGTACAAGAAGTCTTGAGGCGGAGGAGCGGGAGGGAAGAAGTGGGGCGGCGGCGCGTGAGATGCAGGGTGTGGGCTGAAGAGCGCGTTAGTGGTTCCCGTTCCCGGTGGGACCCAGATTCCTCCTAGGACTACAAGCTGAGGTGCTCCTGCCCCACCTCCTTGCTGGTTTGGTCCGGGTCGTCTTGTGTGAAGACGATATTTCTGTGAACCAAAAAGGCCGCAATATCAATAAAGACCGATGGATTTAATTTTTTTAAAAAACTAAATTAAATTTAATATCAGCGTTTGTATTAATCCGTAAGTCAAAGACTAGCTTGAAAAAACACTGTAGAATTAAAAAATAACAAAAAAAAGTATATAAGATTGATGTACTTGCACTTTTTCTCGAAAACAAGCAAACCATTTCTTCACAATTGTTGTCCATATACTCTTAATATTAATAATGTTACTAAAACTAAAGTATCTATCATGCCTTGTAATTAATCAAATTGGTGATTCTTTCCAATTCAATTATAGAGTGAATTTTTAAAAAGTAATATTTTCAATGTAAAAAGTAATTGATACATAGAACCAAATCATTATGTTATACACACACACACAGAATCTAGGACCAGTAGTTGGTGTTGTTCAAAGTATTAATTACCCAGCACAGCCATTTTGGACAGCAAAAATAGTAAACAGCCTTTTGTTGTTTACCTGGAGATGACTTTTAACTTCATCATTGGTCAATCCGTCAACCTTCATCAGCTCCCTAATCTGTTTTGGGGTGGCCACTGTTGATAAAACAATAAAATTCAAATCATTAAATCACAGTTCTTATTTGTAAAATCATAAAAGTATTATATTATATTTCCAGAATAATAAAGTTACCTTGAGATCCACCAAGTATCTGGAGAGCATTCACAAATCGCCGGTGCAAGTCCGGGGACCAACACCTCCTTGCTTTCCGGTGACTTTGCGTACTGGCCGACGTCGAAGCAGCTTTTCCGGTTGCTTTCG
>JANTPZ010142544.1:0-14943 GCA_025593235.1 Vachellia pachyceras
ATGCATAGAATCAATCCTTTCAAGCTTTTGCCAATAATTTGAGGAACTTCAAAGAATACTGAAGATACCTTTAAAATTCTGCCAATGAGGATAATTAACTCCAGGAAGAGAATTAACTCCAAACCCTTTTCACTGCATCCCTAAATCATAAACATTAAAAAGGACACAACTAACCATATAGACAAAAAGGTATTTCCATAGACAGGTATTTAAATACAAATGATATTAGCACTCACTCTTGAACACTTATGAAAAGAGTGTTCTTCCAAAAAAAAAACTATACAATGGTCATATGAGAATAACCTGTGAAATACTCTCTAAAAGTGAATCAATAACTTCGCTGAACTCTCCTATATGAATAGTGATAGAACTCTTGAATGCTTCTGGACTTTCCTTGTGAACTTGTTCATGAAAACCAATTGATGTAGGAGTCTTTTGACATGATGCTTGAGAAAGTCTTGGTTTTGCTTTGAATATTTCATGACTTTTGGCAAACAAAGGATGTCACAGACACCTGATTAATGATGGCATAATCCTAAATGATTGAAACAGTGACTTTGAATGATTTGTTGGGGGCATCCATGACAAATAAGAGAAGGAAATACATCACGAGACAATCCTTCACAGCCACAACGAAACATATTGAATGTTCTTCAATCTCACTATTGAGTGGGGTACATGTGTTATAGCAGTTCTGTTATAACCATTTCCTTAACCCAATTAATAACTCAATTTTTAAGAATATTAGTCATGGTAGATAAATATTAAATAAAACAATCAGATAATAAACCATGACTTTGAAAAGTTTACATTTCTACCCCAACATATAACACAAAATATCGAATCAACAGTTTGTGGATCCACAATATAATATCATCAACTATAGAGGCATCAAGCCTTCAACCAGCCCACTTACTAGAAATAGATCCTAAAAAAATCATGCAACTAAACAGTTAAAATCAGAGTTCGCAAAATGAGCCCTATAGATAGCAATATACTTCAATCAGCACATAAAATAACAAAAGAGGCTTTACAAAGATATGTCGAGATATCTAAGCCCCTGAAGTTCTCCCCAACGCACCAGCACCAGAACTATTCCTTGAAAGGTTAAGAGCAACGGGGTGAGACAACGGTCTCCATAACCAAATTCCAACTCATCGTATATACTAACATGTACTAAAAAAAATGTGTCAAGTAGGACAGAATAAGATAGAGATGCACAAAATGTTATAATTAAATCGTTTAAATCTTTTTCTGTACCAAACCAGCACTTCATTAATAAATTATCCCCGTTGCGGTGCAGTCGTAACCACCTAACGGTCGTACTCACGTGGATGCAGTCGTAGCCACCCACCAATACTCAATAATCATATTTGAGCCGTTTCTGTGCAGCCATAGCCACCTAACGGTGTTGCTCCTATAGATGCAGCCGTAGCCACCCACAAGTGCTTCCTTAACCAGATGTCATCCGTTTCGGTGCAGCCATAGCCACCTAACAATGTTACCCCTGTGGGTGCAGCCGTAGCCACCCATCAATGCTTTCTTAACCAGATATAATCCGTTTCGATGCAGCCATAGCCACCTAACGGTCCGTTTCGGTGCAGCTGTAGCCACCTAACGGTCCGTTTTGGTGCAGCCGTAGCCACCTCACGGTTTGATCATGTGGATGCAGCCGTAGCCATCCACCAGCATCTCATATATCAAATATGATCGGTTTCAGTGCAGCCGTAGACACCTAACGGTCTAGCTCTCGTGGATGCAGTCGTAGCCATCCATAAATTTCTTTTCATATTTATAAATATATTTCTCCAAAAGTCACCAGTCCCACTGAACATTTTTTTTAATATAAAATCCATATATCGGAGCATAATATCAAATTAACTCAAAAGCTAGTCATCAATATCTATGATAAGTGGAAAGTGGTTACCTCTCGCCAAACAAAGACAACACTATCACAACAGAAATCCCCGTACTCAAAATCAACAGATTTTTCACAATTAATCTATACAATTCAATTTTACCACACTTTAGTTTAATAACTAATTTAGGTGGTAAAAATAACAACTTAGGGATTTAAATCCCTTTAAAATCTCTAATACCACAATGACCACCACATATTTTTAAAGCCAAAATTATTTTGAATCTAGAATTTTGAGATACTCATAAAATAAAATTCTTAATAATTTCTCAAATATCTCATTTTATCAAAACCCTCATATACCTTGATATATTTTTAAAATATTAATATCTAAATAATAAAAATAATTTCACACTAAAAATTCCAACTTTAAAATTTTAAACCCTCAAATAAAATATTTAACTCATAAATAAAATTATTATTATCTCCAACACTGTCAAATAAAATACTTAAACTATTAAGAATTTACTATGACCTCCAGAGTATCAAATAAAATATTTAACTTAACTTTAATAGATCAAATATCATATATATATTGGAACCCGTATACAACAATAAAATAGATAAATAATTTCTAAAATAATTCATATATCAAATAAATAATTCTACTCACATAAAAATCAATAATAAAATCTTCTCTACTAATATATGGTCTTATACCAATAAAAATCTAACTAGAAAAATTATCAAAATCCAAAAATATTCTCAAATCAATATAATATTACTATCATTGAGAAGAGAAAAATATTTAGAACAACTCTTGTAAAGGAAGCTTACTGAAAATAAATCATTTTACTTACCTAAATAATCTCAGAAGTAGAACCTTTAGACTAGAAACTTCCTTCCTCCACTTTTCTCTCTATCCAGCGTCCTCATCTCTCTCTTCCTCTCCCCCTCCGTCGCTGCCTGTCTCTGGAAAATGGGTGGGTGAGTGTATGTGAAAGAGTGTGTGTGTGTGTGAAATGTGCTGCGTGTGGGGGCATTTATACCCCATAATAGCATGCCCCCAACCAAACCCTCTTTCACCTCGTGTGGTAGAGGATAAATAATTTTTTTTATTTTCTTCTTTCTTTTCTTTCTCCCTTTCTTCTTTCTTTTCTTTCATCCCTCATCAATCCTTCCCTTCATCCGACACGCCACAATCCTCTTCTCTTTTATTTTTTTTTCCTTCTCACTCAAACATCACATCCCCACTCCATATTCTCCAAATTTACACGCCAACTCTGCGGCTTCTTCATGTTGTGCTCTCTCTCTATTTTTGTTTTTTTTTGTTTAGAATAAAGCTGATGATGGGACGTTACAAGTTCCATTTGCCACCAAGGTCGTTAAGGACTCCATTTTCTCAATGTCTTCATCCAACCTTTCAATCTTGGAACCACCCGAAAGATTGAGAGTTCTCAAAGATTTCAAGTCATATACACCTCTTGGAAGATGCTCTAATTCATTGCAACTTTTTAAATTCAAAATAATAAGATGTCTAAGATTTCCAATGGAAGGGTGAATCTTCGACAAATGTGGATAATCTTTAAGTATAGACTTCTGAAGTGGTGGTAAGTTTGATAACTCGGAAGTTTCTAGCAGGCAATGAGAATGACTCAAATTTAGAATTTTCAACTATTCTAGCACCTATGCAAAGAGATTATTTCAAATATAAATCATAATTGATAGAAACCATAAGCTATTTTGAAAAATAATACAAATATTCATGTTATTGTCGTTTAATTCCAACAGTTAGTTGAAAATACCTACTTTTTCTCCCATACTTTTGTGAGATTATTCCACCTTAAGTCAATGGCAACTATCTTTTCTAGATTGAAGTCCGTTGGCAAGTTTCCCAAGGGAAAGCTATGCCAAGAAAGCCATCTCAATTCTTTTGATAGATAACAGTAGTCTCCCTTAAGTTGTACATGATCAAAGTTGAGTAAACCAAGCCTCTTCATCTTCTTAAATCCCTTCGTACTCAAGGATATTGAATTGTTTCTTGGCATGCTTAAGGACAATCCCTCGATCGCTACTGTTCCCTCTGAAATAAGACAAGAGGGGAAAACAACAACAGTGGTATCCCGTAGTCAGCAACTTAAGCAAGGCAGAATGAATGACGAAGAAACAAGTGTTAAGATTTCAATGCAAGAAAATTTATAAATTGCACAAATAAGTCATTGGGAAACATTCTTCCAATGTTGTTTTCTAACACATTCAACACATCATCGTTAAACCATAATCTTGTACGCTTCTCTGGATCCTTTGGTGATTGTTCATGAATGATTTCTCTTCCCATATCACACAATGCCAAGTATATTTTTATTTCCTAATTTTACAACTTTTACAAGGTTTCGCTCAATTAGATGGGTGATTCCAATTTCAGCATGAAGTCCACAACCATCTAATATTTGAGTAGCATAGCTTCTGTCCTTCCCAAGAAAAAAAAACATATGTCTAGGAATAACTCTTGCTCTATTTGGTCACTCAAACCATCAAAACTTATCCTTAGAATTTCATGTATTTTATCATTTGGAATTTGTTTCAAATTATTCATAGTGCTTTCCCAATAATGCATTTCCCTGTCCAATAAACATGAGCTAAGGATTTCAAGAGCAAGTGGCAACCCTCTACAGTATGATACTACCCTTCTTAAAAGTTCAATGAAGTTTCTTTCAGAAGTGCATGCTTAAATGCATACCAACTGAAAAGCTCAATAGATTCATTACCATCCATTCTCCTCACATTAAATACTTTATCCACTTGAGTGATATGAAGTACACGATCATCTCTAGTAGTGATAATTATTCTACTACCTTGGCCAAACATTCACGACTCCCACATAAAGCTTTCAGTTGGTCCTCATGATTCACATCATCTAATACAAGAAATACTTTTTTTTTTGACAAATAATTTCCTTGATTAAAGATTTTCCCGTTCCTGCATTTGATCTATTGATTGTAGATAGCTTTTGCCAAAGTTGTTTTGCCAATCCCTCCCATCCCCCAAATGCCTACTATGATGATCTCATTTGATTCACTACTTAGAAATTCGATGATGTCTTGCACGCGAGATTCCAAACCCAATGGATGGTGAGAAACAAACATGCAGTTGCTATTGTCTAGCCACATTGTGATAGTTTTAACCAAATCATCAAGTAAATCAGCCTCAGTTTTGGCAATCAAGTAAATCAGCCTCAGTTTTGGCAACAAGAAGAAAGTAGAGGATGAATAGAGTTCTACCATTAATCATTGAAAACTTTTACAAGCCTACGCTCGATGAGTACTTGCATTGCCATTTTTATAGGGAATCTTAAGCCCTTGAACAAGTGTATAAGATCACTTTTACTCCGACTCACATGAAAGCATGCTATATCACAAAATAATTTCCTTTCTGAATCAGTTAAAAGTCAAAGCTAATATTAAGCTTCTGTTGTATTTGGTCAATTGGAACATTTTTTCAATTTATTCAACACTTTTTTCCACTCTGATTTTGTCTTACTATGCAAAAGAGAGCCTATAACTTCAAGAATCAAAGGTAGCCCATCACACAAAGTGATTATTTTCCATGAAAGATTCACAAAATCATTTATTCAACACTTTTTTCCACTCTAATTTTGTCTTATTATGCAAAAGAGAGCCTATAACTTCAAGAATCAAAGGTAGCCCATCATATAAAGTGATTATTTTCCATGAAAGATTCACAAAAATTATTTGTTGGGTCAAAGTTTTTAAATGCATGCCACCAAAGACAAGGTCGCCCAATTTTTCCCCTTCAAATGACATGTCAACAAAGTCATCAAGCAAACCCTTATTTCTTGTTGTAATGAAAATCAAACTCCCTTTACCAAACTGCTCTCTATTTCCACACAGTTGAGTTGGCCTACTTGATTTGCATCATCAAGTATAATGAGAGCTTTTCTATTAGGTCCTTGCTTCATATCATTCACTTGAACGTCTGAAAGAAGTTGCTTTTGTAGAAGAACTTGACCGTTATTTTTCTCCCACGCATCCTTGATATTAGCAAGGAAACTTCTGTAATTAAAAAGGCCTCCAATTGTATCATGAATGGATTTGGCAATGGTGGTTTTACCAATACCACCAACCCCAAAAATTCCGATTATGATTGTATCTATCTCATGTTTGCGCACCAAGCCATCTACGAAGCAATTTTTTCTTTTTTTCTTTTTTTTTTTGCCAACACTACGAAGTAATTTTTTTCACACGATGTTGAACACCAACTTGTGATATGGAATTTGCAATAAGATTACTGACTGCTTATTGGTCGCTGTGGAAAATTAGAATTAGATTAAAATTAATGGATTTACGTATTACGAAAAAAGATATATTATATAATCACATTTATAAAGAAGTGTCAGCCGAATGCATTAACAAGTGCGAAATTTGTTACTGAAATAACTGCAATGGGTTCTTTCTTGAGTAGGCATTATAATCTGCTATTCGCTAACCTGAAAGCCCTGCACGCATTGTTATGTTAAAAAATTTGGAGCACATGAATAACAAATTGGGAAGTTCAGGGAGCTATTGCCCCAGTACGGTGTGTCGGTGTGGGGTCATATACGTGTGGCTCGAATTTTGAGTCTGACAGATCAAAAACAAGCTTAATTAAGTGGTCTAGTGGGCTTAGATGAGCCAGGGTCCTGGAAGTGCATGAAAGAATAGAATATTGGAATGATCCCCAAGGACTAAATCACAAATTAAAACTTTTCCTGGGGCTAAAGCATCATTATTTTGAGTGACTAAATCCCAAATTGTAATTATTGAAAGTTTAGGATACTTCAATGTAAATATTATTATGAAATTACAAAAATAGTATTAGGAACCAGAAAACGAGTTAGGAATATTTTAAGTTGTGGAAAGGCTTATAAGCTATATTTGACGACCTCAAGAAATGTTAATAAAGAGAAATTCATGAATGAAAAGTTATGTTGGGAGAAGTGTAGGGTTTGTTTGTTTCTGTTTTCGTTTTTTTCTTGTTTGTAAATTATTTTATCAAAGTGTTTTTAGAACAGATTAAAAAAACTATTTGGATGCTTTTTTATAATGAGGTTGGACTTCTTAAAAAATAATTGCATTTAAAAATAAACATACTCAAATAGGATAATGAAGTTTCGATGAAAACACAAGTTATTACATAGAGAACAAAGTCATTGGGTTTAAAACAAATGGTTTCCCAATTTACAGATAAAAACTCAGAAACGCAAAATCAAAAACAAAAAACAACTAAAAAATGTTTTTGTTTTTTGATTTTTTAAAAACAAAATTATGCTTTCTTATTTTTTAAAAACAACTTATTAAAAAAAACACAGACTGTTTTTAACAAGAGGGAAAAAAAGCCTGTAATTTCAGAAAGTTTTCGGTTAAAGTGTGATTGAAAGTTATTGCCTAACGCCCAATTGACTAATTGGGAGTCACAGATAGAAGAATAGCATTGAATGAAGATGTCGAATGCTTCTAGAGTCCGTTTGGGGTGAGTGCCTTAGCCTTTTAGGTCCAAAAGGCTCCTGCTCGGAGGTAAAAGCACCTTAGAGAAATTTTCAGGCATGTTTGAATAATTGCAAATTACTGAGAGATTGATTTTTTATCATATTACAATTTAAAAAATGAATTTTATTCAAAATATATTTTAGAAAATGAAAATTTATTTAGATAAGCATTGTAAAAATACTTTTAGTGAAAAGTGATTTGAAAGAAAACGAAACTTATTAAATAATATATATTATTTTATATTGTGATAAAATTAAAAATAAAATGATTATATATATTATTTTATACTGTGATAAAATTAAAAAATATATAACGATTTGAAATTTCACATTTAAGTTACGATCTAAAGTATTATGTTGTAATTTAAAATATTCAACTTGTGACTTACAATATTAAAATCGCGACCTGAATACATTCTAAACAAAAGAAATTTTTTTTTTTCTTGTCTTCAAAATCCATTCTAGAGAATGCATTTTACCTAAGAATGTATTTTAACCCCTCCAAAATGATTGCCAAACACACCCGAATTCATCAATTTGGCAAGCCGCTGAAGCAAAATCAATTGTCGCCTAAAAGCTCATGAAATTCATGTACATTTAGATTATTTTCCACCCGAGATTACTTGTCAAATGAATTTTTAAATAGAAGGAAGAAATGATGCTGGTGGCATGATCCCTTTGCATCACGGTGAAGCTCATCTACCGTTGGAAAGGAAATAAGTGAGCATTAAATCCCAAACCTATCTCACGCTCGTCTTCTCGACATACCGGAAGGCTTGGCCTCCCCAACTACATTCCACATCCCTCAATTCATCTGTTCAACTTTACATGCAATTGATCGCTCTTGAGCCCTTTTCATAGGCTAAACCCTTAAAACCACAAAGTCATCATCTTTATATAACTACATTATAATTATATAGATACCCTATTATCTGGGGAGGACTAGTCAAAGGAGAAAGAGGACTACACAAATCTACCGGATCATCGACGACAGACTGGATTGGGGAAGCTCTAGCGATTGGCAATGCCACGATAGGCCACAGAAAGGTCGAGTTAGGGCTGTCGATAACGGCAAAGTGAGAGACCGAGCGATTTGCTCAATTTCTAACTCGACCGAGGCACCGGCGTGCGTGAGGGTCAACGTTCGCTTTCGGCGAGGCTGTGACTACGAGCATCTGAATAAGAGTGATTAACGGTGATCCTCTAAGGCACTGAGCTTGAAGAGGAGAGGGGTCGAGGGGGTTGGGTTTTGGGGAGACACATAACATAGAACATGCGCTATGGAGGAAGGAGGCAGCTTGGGCCTTGGAGAGAGGAGAGGAATGGATGAGTGTTCAGAATGGGGTTACTTTAGTTTTAGTAGGGTGAAAATTTATATATATTTTTTCATTTATTCTTTTTTCTTATTTTTTTAGTATTTTATTTTTCCTAAATTTATCACACCATATAAAAATAATTCATATATATATAAATATGAATATATATTATTTAATAAGCTTCATGTGCTTTTAAATTATTTTCTACTAAAAGTTAATTCTCAAATATTTATCCTACTAAATTTTTTTTAAAAAAAATCACTTTTTAAACATTTATTCAAAAATGAATCACATTAATTTTTTTCACCTCTACCCAAAATTTCTTTTCAAAAAGTTTAGTTCTGTTATTGCTTATAAAATCTTTCTATTGTAAGTAGATAGATATATGGAGCTTCCCCATGAGTCCTAAATACATCAGAAGTTGTGCCTAAACATGAGGGATAAATGTTTCAAGTTAAAGGCGCATCTACTGTTAAAAGTACAAACAAACAAAACAAGTCCAGTGAATTTCATGATTTTTCTCGCAGGCATGTAAAAAGAAAAATAAAAGATCCTAAAGTGGAATTAACGGAAGAGCCAATTAGTTATGTTACCCCAATTCATCCGACAGTCTGAGGCCACAGAGCAGGGAACACACAAGTGGAGTGTCAAGTTGAGGCCTTCGACGCCAATCGCTATGTCCGTCATAAAATCTTGGATGCCAGGTAAGAATTTCATTCTGGCTTAGTCCATAGAAGAAAGGCAAAACTGTTTTAGGACCCGACATTATACCCTCCAGTTTTTGAATGCAGAGGCGGACCTAACGACCTCCGGTGTGATTACCACCACCACAATCCTACAACTTGGTATCATCTCCCTTGTGGTACCCTTGGCGAAGCCTTTGATGAAAGTTTTGAATCCAGCATCACTTAAACATTTCTCAAGAAATGTTCTTACACCTTCAAGACCTCTGAAGAAAGTTAACCAGACATCGTATTCGAATCTCAATTCAGGTTCAGAGGACGATGAAGAAGAGGCCGCCAAGGAACACATGGATGATGATATAGATTGCAATGGAGACAAGAGATATGAAGATTTGGGAGAAGAATGATCGATCGACCCCTCAAATTACTGTCTTGCTTCTTTTTTTTTTTATACTGGTAGCTGCAACTACTTTCTTCGGAAGCTAGGCACCTTCAATGCTCCATTAGTTCCCAAGATTAATTTTTTATTTGGTGTCGTTGCTATTTTCTCAACCCCAAGTCATGTGCACTTTCGCCGAAGGTCCCGCAAAGCGCGGTGCGTGATTGTTCCTCCTCCACAGTTCCACCAAGCCACGGCTCAAAAGGCTACTTCCTTTTTCCCTCAAGCACATGGCTACCCTCAGTAATTACTGTTCCCAAGAAAGATGTGGCTTGAAAAATTGAATTACTGGGCTTTGTGTCCACTGGCTTGGATAAATGGCTTTCTCATTGTTCCTACTCTCTTTTCTTACCTTCCCGACGTGGCTTTCTCTGTCTCCATTTCCTTTTCTTTCCCTCCCATCTTTCAAATTTCAAAATATGAATTTGAGTTCCAAGATTCAATATGCATATCTATCTATGAAGCCATGAAGTACATTTATGCTCTCATCCCCAGCCGCCATGTGCTCATATCAATTTTTCATCTTCATTTCCTTTTTAGTTTAGAGATAGAAATTATTATTTTAATATGATTTACAATCTATAAATTAAGTATACAATATATGCCAATGTGATTTTTTAACGTTTATGGAAATAGGCCTGATGTGACTCTTCTTCTTCGTGGCATTCCTCTATATCTTCTTTAACCTTCAAAGTTTTTTCTCATATTCCTCATTAACATCTATGCTTACGGAAAAATTTAATTTAAGAAAAGGTATATTGGTAAACTTATACTTACCCCCCATCCTCTCCCCTCCTCTCCTCTCCAATCAATCAAAACCCCTAACATCCCCTCCCCTACATTGAACAAAACAAAGGCTAAGTACAAGATGTAAAAGTTTATATTTTTTAAAAAAGAAAAATAATTTTTTTCTACACGTTTAACGTCTTTACATTTCTTATAAAATTTATTCACATTTTTTGAACAATACATTGATCCTCATATGCATGCTTATATGGTATTTACATTTTAAACAAAATATAAATTAGATTTTATCTTAATATAATTATTACATTACTCTATGTCTTTTTTTTATAGTTTCATTTCATACCCAAAACAAAAAGCTATTCTAATAATAAATATCCAAAAACTTTTATTTTTTTAAAAAATTATTTTTTATAAAATTTATTCTAACTCAAAACATATTCTCTAAAATTACTTTTACGCAAATTGAAATAAAAACTATTCTCCCCAAGCTAATATAAAAACACATATAGATTGGACATAAATGAAAAAAAAAATACATGATGAAAAGCGTCCAATGGATAAATGCATATGCAATAGACAAACTCTTCAACAAGTGATAGCCATTAACTCTTCAATATATGGCAACTTTTGAAAAATTTGGTGTTTGTTACAATTAATAAGAATGACTAAGGTTAAGAATTTTTATCCTCTCCAACATATTTGAAAATGATAAATTTTTTTATGAAATTACTTCTACATAGGTCAATTCTTTTGATGAGGTCAAATTATAAAGTTAATGATAATGTAATTCGGCTCTATTTTTTTAGCAACTTAATTCAACCCTTCTTCCATTTATACTAGCAACGTCAAAGGAACATTACATAATTAATATTTTTCTATATAGATAATATTTTTTACCCAACTTTATGGCATACTCTTTCATGTCTATATAATATAAATTAATTTTAAAAAAATCATTCAGTTCATAATATAAATCAGTTGAATAATATTTATTTATTCATTTATCAATTTAACCCTGAAATTAATATTACTTAAATGCGACTATATTTTAATCTCATCTTTGAAATTTATTTAATATAATTAAAGTTGAAAAGAATTTTAATTTAACGTGGGATCAATAAATAAATTGTCACTTTTTAATTTAGATAAATTAATTGAAGTGATGCACGTTTGATAACATATTTTTAAATCATTACAAGAGTGCTAAAGGTCCATTAATATAATAATTGATTTATTTAATGATCAGGTGAAAGAGATAGGGAGGAGCGGTGAAGACTGAAGACTCCATGTGGGAAGGGATGGAGGCAATGATTTTGTCTACAAAGCGGCAGGAAGTGACTAGCATGCTTAGCTATTTCATATGAATATACTTTTGATGGTTCCAACTCCCAACATGCATTTATCTCTTTCCCCACATGGAATCATTGCCTCAACAAAACTCTTGCAATGATTTAAAATTATTTTATTAAGTGTAAATCATTTCAATTAATTTATCTAAATTAAAAATGATAATTTATTTATTAATTCTGCCTTAAATTAAAATTATTTTTAACTTTAATCATATGAAATAATATTTTAACTACCAGGTAAAAATAGAGAGTCACATTTAAGTAATATTAATTTTTGGGTTAAATAAATAAATAATTAATTATTATCTAAATAATTTATATTATGAACTGAATCATTTTTTAAAATTACTTTATATTATATAGACATGAAGGAGTATGCGTAAAGATGGGTAAAAATATCATCTTTATAGAAAAATATTAATTATGTAAATTTGTCTCTAAAAGGCTAAGGTCACGTTTGGTACCATGTATATAGAAATGGAATTGATTTCCATATCCATGCATGTTTGGTACCATGAAATTGGCTTCCACATGGAAGTCAATTCCACCAAAACAATGGATTTACAATTCCATCTCAAAAGTTTGAATTTGTAAATCCATGGAGATAATTCCATGTAAAAATTTTTTTAAAAGATTTTAGGTTGTTTTAAAAGTTAAAAAAAAGATTTTTTAATTTAAAAGGGGTTTTAGGTCTTTTCATCTAAAAATCATATCTTATTTTCATGACATACCAAACATACTTTAAACATCACATCCATTTTCACATCCACATTTATATCCATTTCCATCGAAATGAATTCTGCGTACCAAACGAGGCATAAAAGTTAATAAATTTTTGTTAGACGTTGCTACTATAAATGGTAGCAGGGTTGAATTAGGTTGGTTAAAAAAATAGGGTTAAATTACATTCGCCATTACTCAATGCTATAACGTGATTTTTTATTTACCTCATACTCCAGAATATTTTTCAATAATATTCAATATCATAATGTTAATATTAAAAACCTCAAAATAATTGTTAGTAATATTCAGTATTCTAAACTTTATAGTGCCTATTACTATTGAAAATTTCTTTAAAAAAATGTCATGACAAATTATTTTAAAATATTGGGTGCTATTAAAAAATAATATAAAATGTTGAATGCATCAAACATATATTACAAAAATTTTAATATATAGAAGCATACAAGGAATATTGATAGATATTGTTTTGAACTTTTTAATAAAAATAATTACTTTTATTAATTGGGTGATTGAATTTTTTAAGTAATTTTACATAATTTAAAGTAATTATGTAATTATAATTTTATTTTAACTTATGTTAAAAATACTTTTATTTTTAAAACTTCTTGATAATCAAGTGCTAAGTTTCAATGAATGATTCGTTTTCTTTTTTTTTTATGTCTAAAAAGATATCCATGAAAGTGATGTTCACTACCAGAAAAATGTCATTTAAGGAAGGAAAATTTGTTACTAAATGGCTATTTTTCTTCGCTAAAATGAAGGTCGCTAATATTTTCCGTCGTTAAATAAAAATTTTCTAATAGAAAATAGACATTTAACGATGGATTTTTCCGTCGCTAAATGATATTTTTCTAGTAGTGGTTGATGGGTTGGCTTGGTCTTTTATTTATTGGAAGTTACCAAGAACAATGGCTCCTCGTGTACAGGTGTGGAAGGTGAGAAAGACATTCATCACCTTTATAATTTGACCTCATTTAAGGAATTGACCTATGTAAAAGTAATTTCATAAAAAAAAATTATCATTTCACATGTGTTGGAGAGGATGAAAATTCTTAATATATAGTCATTCTTGTTAATTGCAACAAACACCAGACTTTTCAAAACTTACCAAATAATGAAGAGTTAATGGCTATAACCTCTTGAAGAGTTTGTCTATTGTTCACGTATTTTATTCATTGGATGCTTTTCATTATGTATTTTTTTTCATTTCTATCCAATCAGTATGTATATTTGAATTAGTTTTTGAAGAATAACTTATATCTCGATTTACATAAAAGTGATTTCAGAAAATAAATTTTGAGTTAAAATAGATTTTATAAAAAAAGGATTTCAAAGGATCAAAGTGTTTAGATGTGTTTGTTTGACATTCCATTTTGAAAAGCTAAAAAATCATTCAATAGTATTTTTTACCAAAACGAGATAATCTCCTTCATATTTTTTTACCTTGGATTACGTAAAAACACTTTTCCATCACATTCCTAAACGGGTCCAATATTTGTTATCAAAATAGCCTTTTTAGTATGAAACTATAAAAAATGACATAAAGTAATGTAATAATTATATTAAGATAAAATCTAATTTCTATTTTTATTTAAAATGTGAATACCATATAAACATGCATATGAAGATCAATGTATTTTTTGTTCTACCATATTTAAATTTATGGTTATTTTTAGTATTTTTAGACTTCGTTCATGACTTTATTTGTAGAAAATCTATGGTAAAAAAATCTGCAAGTAATATTAACAAACTCGATAACAACCCTATAATAATCAATTTGTTGGTGCCTTTAACTGCTGCGATGAGCGAACGCGAGAGAGAAAGGAGCTGCGAACGCGAGAGCCCGGCGCCGTCGTCGGAAGAGAAAGATGCCCTAGACCGAAGCAGGAAAAAAGTACGTACTGGAGAAGGAGTTCAGATCAGTGGTAGGCCGGTTATCCCAAGAGTGGAAGACTGGATAGCAAAGGAGGGATGTACTGAAGAGGTAGGGGGGCCAAGGAAATCATACAGGGATGCTTGCTCTAAGGATGCTTATACTGAAATTGACGACAAGGTGGAGGATGGTTGGTGGTTTGGAGACGGATGGAAGGACAGAGTTCAGGTCTTAACAAAGAATGGCATCCCAGATATCATTGTGAAACCTGAGTTCCGACAGAGACTTGCACGCAGGTGGGAATCCACTTTGATTGTCAGGCTGCTGGGACGCATGATAAGGGAAGATATTTTGCTGAACAAACTGCAGCTGTTATGGGGTCATAAGGG
>JANTPZ010142548.1:0-10778 GCA_025593235.1 Vachellia pachyceras
TGTTAACGTGACTTCTGAGGTGGTCAGTGACAAGTGCAATCTGTAGACGTCAAAACCGATGGGGTTGTCAATGTTCACTGCTGGTGTTGTTAGCCTCAGCTGCTGGGGTTGTTAATGGTCACTGCTGGTGTTGTGAGCATCAACTACTGAGGTTGTCAATGATCACTGCTAGTATTGTTAGCCTCAGCTGTTGGGGTTGTTAATGGGCACTGCTAGTATTGTTAGTCAGCTGCTGGGGTTGTCAGCAGAAGCTGCTGTCAATGATCACTGCTGATGTTGTTAGCCTCAGCTACTGGGGTTGTTAATGTCACTACTGGTGTTGTTAGCCTCAGCTGCTACGGTTGTTAATGGACACTGCTGGTGTTGTTAGCCTCAGCTGCTGGGGTTGTCAATGGTCACTGCTGGTGTTGTTAGCCTCAGCTGCTGGGGTTGTTAATGGGCACTGCTGGTGTTGTTAGCCTCAGCTGTTGGGGTTGTCAGCAGAAGCTGCTAGGGTTGTTAATGGTCACTGCTGGTGTTGTTAGCCTCAACTGCTGGGGTTGCTAATGGTCACTGCTGGTGTTGTTAGCCTCAGCTGCTGGGGTTGTCAATGGTTACTGCTGGTGTTGTTAGCCTCAGCTGCTGGGCTTGTCAGCAGAAGCTGCTGGTGTTGTTAGTGTGAACTGGTGGGGTTGTTACAAGCTGCTGGTTGGTTTGTTTTATATTTTTTATGTTTATTAATATACATATAACTTGTAAAATATACATCTGTATCATTGTTGTAAAATTTTTCAAAGTGCGATATCTCATGTCTTGTATCCTGTCGTATTTGATTATATTCCATTACATGAAAGTTTATGCTCCTGGTTGCCTCTTGCAGTAAAGGCAGCTCCATATGCAAAAGCGAGAACTCATTTATCAGACATTCAGTTGACAAAGCACCACAAAATGAGTACTATTGACAAGGCACCATAAATTTCCAGCTTCCAATAGTACACTTTACATTTGAGTAGCAATGAAATACAAAATGATATTGTGGTTCAACTTTTTATAATACAAAACAGACAAAACTCAATGTGTACACAAAACCAGCTATGTCTTTCTCAACTGGACTGTAATTAATGGACATGAACTCAATGTGCACCCATTATTTGACCTTGTTCCCTATTAGCAGCAAGAAATGAAATTCAATGCCATTGAACTTGGTTTAACTACTTTTGCATCTTCAGACAATTTTGAGTAATCCAAAAGTGCCTTGTTTTCAATCAACAAAATTTTCATCCCCATCTGAAGAACTGCACAAGTTAACAAAAGGAAAAGAAAAAGGTTAGATTTGGATTTTATCAAACGCCATAATTGAAATTTGAAGAATCCACAAAACTAAAATGTGTAACATCCAATATTAATGAGTGGTTACAATACTAAGTCAAATTTTACCTATGTTATGCCCCAAAATTTAGGCTCCCATGGTAAATACCAATACCAAAAAGCCATGCAAAATTAACAGCTCTTCGCTGCTTAATGAAAAAATGCTGCTCACTGAAAGATAACCAAATAGAAACAGAAGCATCAAACAAGAAAGCCTGAATCCATGTAGAATTAATTAGACTGTAATAATGAAACAAACATTTAGTCCCCAAATCTCTTCCTATTTTACGTTGTATGTGCCTAGATCATAAAGGTATCATTATATAAGTACACCCACTTGCCTATTTGGTATTTCTCCAGGAAGTTCCATGAAATGCACCGTTCTATGTAAATAACTTGTAAAAATAGTTTGCAATTGTATCATGATCATTGATCAAGTCACAAGAGAGTTCGAACAATGATAGTGAAGAGTACCATGAAAATGGATAAAGCTTATAGTAATAACAACATAGTTGTATCCCAATTTTAATCTCGTAAATAATTGGTCATAGTGAAGCAAAAAATTCAATATAAATAATCATAGAACATGTTTAATTTGTTCATGAATTTATATTCACATAAAATTAAAGGAATTAAAGGAAAAATCAAAGTTTAGAAAACTTGTTGTTATCTGACGTCCTTCCAGTGATCCATAGCCAGTGAAGGAATAAAGCCGTGTTGGAGTAACAACCATCACACAATATCTAGTTCCATTGATTAAGCTGGCTGTCTCCATCTGTAAAGAATGAACATCAACCATTCATGATTCCTAAGTCGCATTATGAAAAGGAATGTCACTTCAATTTCTCAAAAAGAGATGAAATCATGGAATCTTTCTTGACAATTGAACAGGAACAAAGAGCAAGTAGAAGCAGCTGTTTAATATATATCTTCGAATACCTTTATCTGTTGAACACTTTTTAAATCCTTCAATTTGCTTTTAAATTCATTTGATATTAAGGTAGTTAAAACCTAGAAAGAAACAGAACTATGTAGAATTTCCTTATGCATATATAAATGTCATTTAAGCATTTAAAGTAATGAGCTCAAATATGTCACGAGAATAAGTGCTTCGATTTTCAGTTTTGCCAACCTCAAAATCACATAGAACTTGAAAATTAGCTTACCCAAAGGTAATTCCTATTAGGTTTGCCGACGACAGCGTACTGATATATGCTGACAAGAGCGTACTGATAATCATCATCGATGCACAAAAACCAATACTCTCCGACGACAGGAAAGAGGGACAAAAACGGAGGGATATAGAATTTGACCTTGAGCTTGGCCTCGTCGCTGTTAGGATAAACCTTATAAGCAATTCCTCCAATGTAGCTTCTTTTGCCGGGGCTCCAATTCTCATTGAGCACATGCACAGTGTCGTCTTCCCGGAGAGAGTAGGTGGCTCTGGTATTGTTGGGATCATGCCCCCTCGCTCTGCTCAACGTAGAAGTTCTAGTGGTTTGGAGACTGGCGATTGTGAGAAGGGGGAGAGAGTGAGTCACCATGATGACGATGGAGCTGAGCGACGGCTTCAAGGCGAGTTGAGAGGCGGCTTCAATGGCACAAGAGGCAGATGGACGATTTCGAACAAAGTGAACCACAGAAACCTCAATCTCATTTTTTAAACACCCTTCTCTTTTAATTGGGCCTAGGGTATTTCAGACTTTCCACAACTATAATATATTACAAAAAGGTCACATGGGACCTGAGAATAAATAAAAGAATGTTTGGGACCATTTCTTCATTAAATGTCTTACATGGGACTTATATGTAAATCTCCCAAATTCCTTTTGGATTTTTTGGTCAAATTTTCCTTTCGGATTTTGGCCCCCTTCCATTTAGTCATATGCTTCAATTTCCAGTGCATTTATTTAATTAAAATACATCTTGTGAGACATTTAATTTCTGATAAAATTTAAATCATTAGACTCTGTTCTTCCCATGTGAGCATTTTGTTGGCCCACCTCCTAGCATTTTTTATGATTTATGCAACTGCTATAAATCTTATTCTAAATAATGATATAGTGATCACTTATTAATTTCATTATTTATAGGGTTAAAGGATAAAAAAGCTAGCTAAAATGAGCCCTTGATATCTTTTTTTTTTTTTTTGCCAAGAGTCCTTGATATCAAATACTATTATTTGGAGTATAAATGTCTATGGAACTATTTAAAACGGGGTAAAAATACCACCGCTGTTAATCACTCCTTCACTTTATCTTTGTGGGCCCCACCATTGGTCCACATGTCTTTAGCCTGCACCCAGCAATAACATCACACTCTCAAGTCAAAGCCCACCACCTGTTTGATGGCATTCCCACTTGTCTGTTTTCCATGCCTCGCAAATTCAAATGGCACAAGCCCACCCCTCTATCATGAATCTTAACCTCCACCCTCACCGAAAGGCTCATGCTTTGGCACAGTTTTGCACCCATCTCTGATATTATTGTTTTGACACAGATGGTTTCTTAGTTCTCAACTATCTAATAAGGCCACGATTATATTGGTTCAAGTGAAGCTTGTTTTGCGTCACCGAGATATTTAGAGTAGTTCCCAAAACGGAGCATATAAGTCGAGATAAAACCATCTCAAAATATGTAAAAATCATCTCGAAATTCATAAAAATTATCTTAAAATCTGCAAAACCATCTAAAAATTCATAAACTCCTTTCTCCCAACGGAACTCCTTTCCCTAACGGAGTTCCCAAACACACACTTAATGAGCTTTATTAATATACAAATACGGAGGAAATATATAGACACCCACACACAAATATAGTTAAACATTGATTTTTCCCCAAAAATCATATTGATTTAAACTCTTTAATTACTCATTTTAATTCTAAATATAATGTGTTTGGGAATTCGTTGGGAGAAAGGAGATTAGAGATTTTGAGAAGAATTTACGGAATCCAGATTTCAAGATAGTTTTTACAGATTTTAAAATAATTTTGTCTTGACTTACATACATAATTGAAAATAAGGAATTCCGCACGAATATTTTATTACTTGTATATAACCTCAAATGAAATATACATTAATATATTGAAATCATTGTTCAAAACTAAGGGCTATCCTTTGGACAGATGGTAAATTTAACTTAGAAATATATATTAATAAAGCAGTCGCAATCTGAAACGTCTCAAAGTCGCGATTTTAAATTTCCCAGTTATACTTGTAATTTTGAAGTCACAATTTGGAATGCATTTTAGGTAAAAGTAACTTTTTTCTCCTTCTATTCTGACACTTTGCATTTTTATCCAAGTTTTTCCCAAACTCGCTCAATGATCCCAAAATGCATCTCCACAGTCAAAATGCATTCCTACCCATCCGTGGATTGCCAAACACACGCAATAACTCCAGCAAGAGCGAATTGTTTGTACAATGTACATCCTAGAAGTAGACTGACAAAGACTTTGATTTATATTACGGTGCCGTTACAACAGATTCAGGCACGTTATAACCTCAGTCAAAGAGGTCAAATTGCCCATACAAATAATGCCAAATATCCTTAAAAAACCGTCGAAATGCAAAAATGCAAATTGCAGATGGTTCCACTAGGAATTAACACTTTAAAGCTACCGTTTAGCTCCATCGTCTTGAAACTCTCACGTCCTCCTTAACAGATATACTTGGTCCAGCATACATCATGAAAAGTAAATATGCAGCTCCAACAAATCTGTATTTGAAAGCTCCGCCTAAACATTTAGAAAACGACTGCTTTACCTTCAAAACTGCGTCATTCTACCACCCTAATAAATAATTTCAATTTCCATCTTCCCGAATCTCCGGGACCCACGTGTATATCCCCACTACTTTCTTTTTCTCATATCATGGAGTATTTGCTCCATTCACATGATAAGGCTCAGCCGGTCTGCGCTTCTTAGCTCTCCATGCTAATCCCGTTATCTTCCATAGATTCTTCAGGTGATTTGGTCTCGGGAAAGTATTCATCATGGGGATACAATTGATGAAACAGCTGAAAGTACCACCATCAAACTGGTAAACGTCATCAACAACATATGAAAATTGTACTCCCTCCAGACCTAAATACAAGAGGAAGTAGAAGGGTTTTCTATTTCTCCCAAGGAGTTTACTATGAAGGAAGTAGTTTTCAATGCAAAAGAAAAAAAAAAGTACTTTAGAAATACCAATGCACATTTGTTTACATATAACTAAATTCATTAATTTTTTTAATCTCTGCAAATTAATTATTTAACTCCTATATTCAAGGCCGGGGAGAGAACTTTTCATTTTTTGTTTGGTGTTGTACGCCAGAGCATGAATATTTTCATGCTCATTTCTCTTCTTATTCTTGAAATTAACTACTGCAGATGTAACAGTGAAGAAACAATTCAAGATGAAAAATTAGTACCTTCTCAGTTGCATCTAAAAGGTCGCTGTAGTTTAGATTCCCATCTGGAGAGGGAGTGGAACTGATACGATCAAACTTACCCTGAAATAAAAATAACTTGTATTAGTGAGTAAAAAAAAAAATTATGCCAATCAATTTTGCATATGTTGGAATCAAGTTAAATTTCTCTGTTACGAAAAAATTCTTGAAGTACTTCCGATAGTGTGTTCAATAAGAAAAACATAGTGATCTGATATATCTCTATATTTAGACAGTTTTTTGGATCTAATCTTAAGCTTTTAAGCACTTGAATTGTACAAAGCATTCAATTGTGTCAAAGGGTAATTGTGAAAATTACTTGATTAGTATATATTTTTTTTATTATATGTTATTACATTTATACAGTTTATTTCACAAGTGACACTTGGGGGAAAAGACATTTATCAATGGGGTTACTTCAAGTGTCTTGGGCCATAGGAATCAATATTTTCTACGGAGCTGCTTTACCACAGGTTTTCCATTGACCAGTGGAATTGGATTTGCCATTCTATCCACAAACAAATTGTGATTCCTTTCCCCTTCTGTTCCCGCCTCCTGAGGTTTCTGGATCGTGATCAAGCTTGCACCTCTGAAGCTGCCATGTCCAAGTGGAGTTTGAAGCTTGGTGGAGCCAACCCCTTCACTATGCGAGGCCGATTCTTCATACACCTAGAGTGGTTTAAGATTAAGATTGTAGCTCTGGATTGTGAATTGACTGGTAGACTGACTCTTGGATGAAGATGAATATTAGTGATTAAGCTTGTTTGGCAATTTGCTCACTGGGAAATATTGTAAACAACTTTGATCTTCTCAATTTTCAATGTGATTCAATCACATTCTCAAGTCACTCATGGTTATGCATCTATAATGTAATTGAATTAGATGTAATTGGTGGGGAGCTCGCCGGTCATAAGAAGGTCCAGATTGCACTCTCAGTTGCAAAATTAAGTGGAGCCTAGGATGTATGAGTGGCTTAAGTTATTCCTATGGTACAAGGAGTAATAGATGCTCTACTACACTGAATCTAAATGGTATTTGAAATGTTTTAACAACCCAACTTAAACTCCAATTCATGAGTAACAATGAGTGATAGAACACCATCTGTAGGAGTTTGTCATATCACATTATCTCTTTCATAACACACTTTCTTCACTCACTAGTCACTAAATCCAGGAAGAAAAAAGTAGCATAGGTTTTGGTTCACTTTTAGCATAATTTCTGCCTCTCTTTGAATTAATCTGTAGTGTCACATAATTGAAGCAGCTTCTAGACAATTAGGACTCACCAAGTGATCGACCTAGGTTGGCCCTGTACACATTAGGGAAGCTTAGTATATTAATTCAGTGCACTAGCGACAAGTGTGATCCCATAGAAAATCAGAAATTTGAGGGTAACAAAAATGTTAAACTCGAACAGATGCAGCATAAAAGATAATCGAAAGAATAAGTTCCCTCAAATATGCGTGTAAAATTAAGCATCACGTGGGGGGGGGGGATCTACAAGCAAACCAGGATGAGAAGCAAACCACTGTTATTTTCTGCACATAAAATGCACTCCAAAGCACAATGGGCTTCATATCTGCACTGTCACTTTGATCACTTGAACTATCAAGGTTTCCAGCTACAGGCAACACAAGAAGAGCATTCATGGCAGCTTGTAGTAACTTCTTTCCTTCGTCAGCATCTTTACAAACCGTGCAGAAGTATAGTACAAAACTAAACAAGAGCAAGCACGCAACGTCAAATCACGTTCAGTGATCACTTGAAAAGTAAAGTAAAAACACGTGATAACTGAGTGTGAAAAATGAATATGGGAACATAGCCGGGATTCCCAAGGTCATTGAAAGCCATTCTTTTCTCTCCCGAGTTGAGACAGCAGGCATATTGCTAGAGTTGGGGATCAAACTCACAAAAGCACATCTTGCACCACTAGACCCGAGGTATTTGGTGCATAGAAGCCATTATTTAAAGGCTACAATTAAATATACGATACCAGCATATATTAAAACAGGGTAATAGAACTAAAAATCTGTGTTTTTTTCAATGGAAAAAATCTGCAAATCTGAAGACAACAGAAACATTTCTGAATTACAATGTAACTAATTACACTTTTTAATTATTTTGAGTAACACATAAACGAATTGAATAATGGTCTACAGTCTGCTTATATTTCATCTTTTACTTCCCCTCTGAGTTGAGAAGCAGAAAGGTCATCTTCTCTTCCATCATTATCTGATGATAGAGGTGAGCAATTTTGGTAGACACTAAAATCAAGGGGTGAAGAAAATGATAGAACATCAAGAGCAGAGACTACGTTGATGAAGGAGTAGAGTAAATAAATGGCCAGAAATTCCAACTTGTGAGTTCCAGTTAGTGTTTCATTCAAGACACACTCAACAAATCAAACCCTCTGGTTTTCAGTATGCCCAGCAAAGCGGCTAATATTGAAAGTATCACTGAAAGAAAATGGGTTTTTTTTTGAGTTACAAGGAAGTTTTGAGAGGGTAAAGAAAGTATCCTTAAGTTAGGAATGAGAAAACAATCTAAAAATTTGACACAGAAACGAAGCCCTGAAGACTCAAATGTGAGAAAGAGCTGTCTAACCTATACGCATTTCAGAAATTCTTAATCCCGTACAAACCCACATGCTGAGCACCAAAGATAAGTCACTTGCATTATTTTATCTCCTAACATATGTAAAGATAAAGACATGTCCTTGAACCAGAAGAAAATGCTATTAGTATTGCCATTTATGATAAAAACCCATTCCTGAAACAAAAAGAAGGCATTTTCAAAATTAAGTGGTCCAAGACTTAAAAAAATTATAATAGACATTCAGATTATGCTGACAAAAATATGTGCATCAGTTACTATAAATGCGTAGTTAGTTGTCTGAACAACAATAGAAACTATAGAATACATTATGATTTATGATGCATCTCAGCTCAGACTGTTTGACAAACACAACCATCTAAATGAGAAAATCAAAATAGTTAGAAGAAAAGGAAAGACATCTAAAGAAAAATAAAATAGCATATCAATGCTTAATGTGAACTTACGTGCCCGAAGGACAAACGGCAAGGTTTGATCCTATCTGAAGAGCTCGGACTGACGTATGTTGCTCAGGATACAAAGCTAGACAGAGAAGAGAAAAGTTTAATTTATTTTTTTCTTTCATAATATGTCTTACACTTTTTTTTTTATTTTCGACAAAATGCAAATGATACATGTCTTACATCTAGGAGGATACACCACCAAGCAATTAGACACGTCTGCCTTTACAGAACTCCCTGTAACACATAGGCCCCTGGCTACCATCCTTTTAACTTCTTTCTGATGTAAAATATGAATCCTTTCTATGGAAAAATCTGTTGGAGATGAAGGAAATAGTGACGGAATGGTGAAAGATGGATCCAGGATTATCTGATCGCTGTATAAATCCTGACCTGAGGCTACTTTAATGCCTTTATAAAGCCCACTAACCTAAACATCAGTTTGACCAATGAAAAAGATGAAAAGATCAAAAATGGTAACCTCATATTTTCTCACAAGTCTGTTTGTCAAATAAAAAAAAAAAATTAAAAACACCTTATCCATAAGAAGAGCAATAACTGGCATTCTGAGAACCTGTAATACATTAAAGTTAGAGTCAGCCAAAGTACACATTCAATGAATAAAACAATGTTCCAAACTATGGTAATGATATGCACTTAGTATTTGCAAGGTTCGAGGTTTTACTGAGCATGAAAAGGGGAATTCACAATGCACAATACCGTTTTACTAAAAACACATCGGAACTTACATATATGCAACCTTTGACAGCAGCACGACGACAAAAGGCTTGTGGTAATTCCCCTTCACCGTAAATAGGATAAATGAAAGCACCAGGCACATTGGGAATCCTGAGCAGTATCAGTACCCTACAGATAAGTGATTTGGCTCAAAATATTAAAGCGGAATATAGGAGGAAAACGAAGCAGTTACCTCCCAACAGATGATGTGTACAGAGCTAAGCGTTCTATTCCATCTTTTGTCTTGAGTAAATCTTCACAAATTTCATTATTCTCTTGATCATAATCTGCCATGGCTATAGCATACATAAGAATCCTGTAGGTGATTAAAAGGCGTTTAGTAACCAGAGCAAGAACATTGAACGTGCACTATAAAGTTAGGCGTGACTGTTTCGCAAAATGCCTTCAAAAGATGAAAGCGCACATATTGTAGTGAAAAGTTCATTTAAGCGCACATATTGTAGTGAAAAGTTCATTTAACGTAAAAATAGAAAGCAATTCTCACTAACAGATAGAATAGGGCGATTGGGTCTGTACGATTTTATCTTTGGTGACAACCGCTTTTTATCCATGAAACAAACAAATCGGCTCTCCAGATCTTCCTCTGAAATGTTGCAACCATCAACCCTGTCATCTGCATCACTGTTGTTGTAATTATCGGAAGAAGCTGTCAAGTGCTGCTGAATAAGCGTAATGAACCCCTTTAACCGGGTCTTCTCTATAGGCGTAAGATTCTTGTCCCTAAAAATCGCTTCCCGAGAATCTGGCACATTGACCAATTTCCCACTTGCTTCGTACACAAAGCTCGCATCAATGCCCTTAAATTCTATATACTGGCTAGCACCAGACTTCAACAATAGATCAACGCATTTGTCAGCACAAAATAGAGTCCTAGGTCCTCCCAAATCCAGATTAAATTTTCTGGAATTTTCTCGTAGAAAGTTTTCCTTCTCGGAAGCACAAGAAACGACTTCCACATCAGAGTACAGGGATAACTGAGTGAGTCCCATGACGACGTGATTACTACCGCCATGCTGATTGCCCGACGCAGTTGCGGTTGTAGCGGATGCTGGGGATACAGAGTGGGAATTGAGGTAAGAAGCGAAGTCATCAAGGGAAAGGGAAGCGAAGTAGCTGCCGTAGAAGGAATTGGGATCGAGATGAAGAACGGTCTTCCCGACAGCGGTAGCTGCGGCGGCAATAACAGAT
>JANTPZ010142550.1:0-10601 GCA_025593235.1 Vachellia pachyceras
CCGGCCGGTCCGAACCGGGTTTTCGAACCATGACATAAAGAGCTAAACACTTTGAGATCTGCATAGTTGGGAGATGTGTTGGTTAGTAATTAAACAGGAGATTTGTTATTTAAAACAGGTGAAGGGAGGTGATTGATTAGAAAAAAAGCATGTATAATGGCAAATTGATGTGTGGCCATTTCATATAAATAAAAACTATGTATGGCTTGTTTAACATAACTTTATAAAAACACGTTCACTCAAGCATAAACAAGACTTCTCTCATATACTTACCTCATAAACCGTAAATTGATATATGGCCATTACAAGGGTGTTAGGCTCTGATACCCAAAGAGGAAGCTTTGATATTATCAAATATGAACCTTGTGTTTTTACCAAATCATTCACATAACATTTTATAGAGTAAAATTTGATAACAACTAATTAAAACATCTTTACTTCTCATTCTGATACCAAGTGTATCAGGCTCTGATACCAAAAAAGGGTGTTAAAATTAAATGCTGTCTACAGCAAGAAATTTACAGTCCGCGTCCACATTTCATTATGTCGCTGCATCTGTGATTGCAATCGGGCTTTTACTTGCTGCACCCACTCCTGTAGTTGCTCCTTATCCACGCCTACTGCTCCTACAGCAGATCCTCAACTTGCTGCTACAATCGCAACTCGACCATTTGCTGCACCTGCTCCTGTCATTGCTCCTGCATCCGCGCCTGCTGCTCCTGCAGCAGGGCCTTACTTGCTGGTGGTCTCACGACTCGAGCTTTATACGTAAGGACTCTCTATCCACATAGGAATCGCTGTACCTTCTAGGTCCAAATGTGGTCATCTGGGACGCAGTAGCAGAAGATAGAGTCTCAAACTCATATCTTCTTGGAGATTTCACTGCCAAATAAGACTTATTAAAATATCTTCACTTTTTATTAAAATATCTTCACTTTCCCTTCTGATACCAAGGATGTTAGGCTTTGATACCAAAAGGGAAAGTTCTAATATTATCATGTATGAACACTACGATTTTATTTAATTATTAACATAGCATTTTATAGAACAAAATTTGATAAAGACTAATTAAAACATCTTCACTTGCCCTTCTGATACCAAGGGTGTTGGTCTTTGATACTCAAATAGGAAGCTTTGATATTATCAAATATGAACCTTGTGTTTTTACCAAATCATTTACATAACATTTTATAGAGTAAAATGATAACAACTAATTAAAACATCTTTACTTCTCATTCTGATAACAAGTGTATTAGGCTCTGATACCAAAAAAGGACAAAAATGAAATGCCGTCTACAGCAAGTAATTTACAGTACGCGTCCACATTTCATTATACCGCTACATCTATGATTACATTCAGGCGTCTACTTACTGCACCCACTCCTATAGTTGCTCCTGCATTCGTGTCTGCTTCTCCTGCAGCTGAGCCTCGACTTGCTGCTACACCCACGACTCGACTAGTTGCTGTACCTGCTCCTGTCATTGCTCCTGCAGCTGAGCCTTGACTTGCTGCTAGTCTCATGACTCGAGCTTTGTACGCAGTGACTCTCTATCCACATAGGAATCGCTGTACCTTCTAGGTTCAGATTTGGTTGTCTGGGACACAATAACAGAAGACGGAGTCTCAAACTCATATCTTCTTATAGATTTCACTGCCAAATAAGACTCATTAAAACATCTTCACTTCCTCTTCTGATACCAAGGATGTTAGGCTTTGATACCAAAAGGAAAAGCTCTAATATTATGATGTATAATACTACGATTTTACCAAATTGGTAACATAGCATTTTATAAAACAAAATTTAATAAAGACTAATTAAAATATCTTCACTTGCCCTTCTGATACCAAGGGTGTTGGGCTTTGGTAACAAAAGGGAAAGCTCTAATATTATCATGTATGAACACTACGATTTTATCAAATTGTTAACACATCATTTTATAGAACAAAATTTGATAAAGATTAATTAAAACATCTTCACTTCCCCTTCTGATACTAAGGGTGTTGGGCTCTTATAACCGAAGAGGAAGCATTGATATTATCAAATATGAACCTTGTGTTTTTACCAAATCATTTACATAACATTTTATATAGTAAAATCTGATAACAACTAATTAAAATATCTTTACTTCTCATTTTGATACCAAGTGTATCAGGCTCTGATACCAAAAAGGGACGTCAAATGAAATGCTATTTATAGCATGAAATTTACAGTCCATCAACTATATAAGTGGAGAAATTCATGTCTTTTTCATGTACAGCAAAATGCAATCAAATGTACTCTTCTTGGGCACATCATTATGATAAACGTCAACTAGTCATGTTCGGCTCAATAGAAGATATGTTGTAAAGTTGCAATAATTGAAACGCACATTTTATTTCATATCCCAATTAATTAAGTTCTCTACATGGATAAACAGAATTATCATCATAAATACCTGGGCATCCATTATATCGCTGAATATATTATCATACCATCAGTAGCTTTTAAAAATGGGAAAATGAAAGAAAAGTACCTCAAAAACAGTGAATCTCATAAAGGTGATTCGAAATTTTAAATCCCTCACACATGCTAGTACCTTGCGCGTCTTTACCCAAGTTTAAAGGAAATGTCCTCACTACCCCTGAAATAGCAGTCTTCAGTACCCCGCGCGTCTTCACCTAAGTTTAAAGGAAATGAAGTGACGGATTCGATTAAGTTCTTATCTATTTCAATTAATTATTTCTAAACCGCCGTATTATTGCACGGTTTAGAAAGCATACATTCTGAATCGATTAGCCTTATTATTTGAATCGAATCAGCCTCATTGTAAGAGTGGGAAAAACGGTTTATAAAGTTGAAAGTTGAAAATGATGTAACTTCCTCATCTCAGCTCCAAAAATGACAAATGACCTATCATTGGAAAGCTTTTTGAGTCTAGTTTCGAATGGCATAAGTTGATAAATGCTTGGTTAGAAGATGCGGTTTAGAAAGTATACTTTTTAAACCCCAACTTATAGCTACGGTTTAGAAAGTGGACTTTATAAAATATTCATTAGGAAAAACGATTAAGAAAGTCCATCTTCATTCGAATGAGTTTCAGGTTCATTCGAATGAGTTTTAAGTTGATGAAAATAAACGATTCAGAAGGTTTAAATTCGAAATGCTGTAAATCCTTCATTTGAACTTCATTTAAAGTCTAAATTTGACAAATAAATATGGTTCCAAATTTGAACTTCAAATAAAGGAGTTACAACATTTTGAATTTAGACATTCTGAACCGTTTATTTTCATCAACTTAAAACTCAATTGAATGAACTCAAAACTTATTAAGATGAAACTCCATTTTCTAAACATTTTTCTCTTTGAACAGTTTATGAAGGCTACTTTCTAAACCGCACCCCTTTTTTGTGCGGTTTTGAAAGTGTACTTCATTCATATAATGCTGTGTGAATGGTTACAGGGTTATTCAGGTCATTTCCTTTAAAGTTCAGTAAAGACACGTTAGATACTATCAGCTGATTGGGATTTAAAATTTTAAATCACTTTTTTTGGGATTTACCATTTTTAAGGTACTTTATCCTTAATTTTCCCTTAAAAAAAGATGGAAGGCAAAAAAGCAAAGAGTAAAGAAAAGCAACATAAATATATATATATATATATGTATGTGCAAGAGATGGCACACGCGTGAACAAAACGCACAGCAGCACCACAATTCTCATGTCTCATCATCATCACGTCATCTCATCTCTCACCATTATCTTTCTCTCCTTCCAATTGCCAATTCATCAGCACCAGCGCATTCTTCACTCTTTATTCACCTCATCTTCCATCCCTCTCTCATCATCATCTTTCCTCTCTCACATCACATCATCATTACCTCTCTCACATCATCATCTTCTCCTTCGACTCTTCTCAACATACTCCATGGCTGAATTTGATTTGACCAAGGTGATGAGTAACTAAATCTTGATCCTTCTTAAAGATGAAATCTTGACTTGAGTTTCTGAAATTTACTAGGGAAATTATTTTTATTTAATCTTTTTACATTGTTAATTATTTTGAATTTCCAATTTTATGATTTATTATACTTAACTTTGTTCTTGATTAACTATTTTTGTATTTGTTTTGGATTACTGTTGCTTGTCTGTTTTTTATCTATATATTTTTCTAATTAATTTCATAAATTTATATGTGCTGTAGTGATCACTGTTTCATATAATTTAATTTAATCAATTTAAATGTATGATAATGCATCTATTTAGGGGAAGCAACCACATTAATTTAAATCAATTTACATATCAAGCGATATTTTATAGTATTTTTAATCAATAGCTACAAATGCGATATTAGAAGTAGTTGTTGATTAAAAATATTAGTCTCAGCAATTGCTTGGGGTTTTCCATTAGACTTAATAATTTTAAAACTCATATTATTTTAATTGAATAATGATAGTTATTTACTCATTTACAAGAGCGTCTTCCATATTTATATTTTAACCCAATTTCATTTATTTATTCCAATCTTATAAAGAAAATATAAAAAACTAGTAGTTTAGGATTTATTTTTCTTGTACACAATTAGTTATAATTAAAAAAATACGGTCAAATCACCCCCGAAATGTAGAATATGAAGAGAGTTAACAAGGCCTGTTTTCCCTTTTTGGGGGGATTTGGATTAAAATGTATAAAGAACAAATATGATTTTGCAACAAGAATATGGATAAAGAATTATCAAGTCCAACTAAATGTTTAATTCATCTTTTAAGCCATTAGCTACCAAGTGTAAAGAGAAAATGATCGCAAACCAAATGAAACCGTGGAGATGCTAACCTCACAGGCATAGCAGGGAAAGCTTAGCTTAGATATGAAAATGACAATTAAAAAATGCCACATCGGGCCGTGCCAAAGAATGGAGAATGTTTCGCTGTAGTTGATAAGGAAGGGGACAAAGCCACCTGATTTGATTTTGTGGGTTGCATCAATCTTGTCCGGGAGTGCCGGATATTGGCATATGTTGTATGAAGCTTATTGAGGAGCTTTTTGAAGCCTCCAATTGATAATAGAATAAATAAAATGGACCACCATGGCAGATGCAAAATCGAAGATATCAAAGTGGCAAGAGCCAGAGAGCCCAACACTGACATAAGCACCTCAAGCTGAGAAGCAAAAACAGGGAACATGAACTTAGCTGGTAGAGTGAAGTAGTATGCGAAACTGAACATGCTACAGAAACCATGAAAGCCAAAGGATGAAGCTCAAATGGTGAGGGGCTTGTCCTTAAGCTTTCAAGGAAGCTAAAGCTCAGTAAAATTGAAATCGAGGGGACAAAGATCAAGCAGCGGGAAAAGCATTCCTGTGGGAAATTGAAGATATTGACATTGAACAAGAACATAGGAACTCGTCTTCCTGGATCGAAGCCATCTTCGGCATGGTTGGTCCTTCTATTCTGAGTGCTGCACACAACAAACTCACTCCGTTTTGATTTAAATTTTAATATAAACTATAAAAACACAAACTTAATATACTATTTTTTGCCAAGTACAAACTCAATATACAAACACATACATGTGTGCATACATATATGATAATTAATGTGTATCGTTATAATTTAAACTAATCTTTAATTAGGTTCTTATAGTTTTTTTTAATCAGGCCTTTTCACTTTCACATATTTTTAATTAGATTCCTATTTTTTTTTCATTTTATCACATTCTTATAGTTTTCCAGTATTTTTAAATCAAGTACTTTTATTTTGATTTTATTTAGTAGTCTAATTTAAAATTAAGTTATTGGATAATATTAAAATATAGAATTTAATAAAAAATTAAATTCATAATTAAAAAATTAATAAAATTAACATAAATTAGTTATAATTATATTATATTTTGAGAAAATTTTGTTATTGCAATTCGAATTCTATAATTATAAAGAACAGAATTACAAAATAAATAATAAAAATATGTTTTTTATTAAAAAGTTTAAGAGAATATTAAAATAAGATCATTATGAGAATTTATTACTTATAGGATACCATTATTTATAGAATAAAAAATATAGAAAATTAGACGAAACTATAAAAGCTTAATAAAAAGGAAAAAAAAATATCTACAAGGACCTAAGTAAGAACATGTAAAACCATGAGGATTTAATAAAGAGGAAAAAAATAGAGACCTGAGTAAAAATAAGTTGAAACCATGAGGACCCACGTATTAATTATCATATCTAAAAAATCAACCTAATGTACATGCCCAAAGAAATATCACAGGACCATTGTCCTTTCTAGAGTATGAAGCCACGCGTCTTTATCATTTATTTGTTCATCTAAAATTAAAATCATATATTAATAAGTATTTATTTGGGATCATTTAAGACAATAATAATTCAATAAATTAAATTAACATGCAAAATAAAGAAACAAACAGATTTAGAATTGTGACACGTAGTTTATTAAAAGAAATTAAGCTGGAGGTAGATGGCTTATCGAGTAATGGTAACAAAGATTGTGGTGGAGTTCTTTAGGAGACAGATGGATCAATGACTTCAGCGGCAAAGCGACGATTGTTCCTACGAAAATAGCAGAATTGGTTAAGATTTTGCATGGCCCTAACTTATATTAGTCAAAAGACCATACGAATATTCTCTTATATATTCTCTTGTATATTTTAAGAGTGTATTGAAGCTGTTAACTCGATTATCTTGGGCTTGTGATAATTCACGGTCTTTGGAGACATTATTAAGAATAATAATAGGATGTAGTTTCACAAGAAATGACGAGCCTTGATCAACCATTTACATAGCAATCAATTAGTTTATGCTATTTTTTTTTTGGGCTAATTAAGTTCTCACATGATATGAAAGCAAACTTTCGTATCTATCATCAACGACATCCACATAATATGGGGTAAATGTTCAAAAATATCATTTAATTGATCTTTTATTAAAAGATCATCTGTTATCGTAAACAAAAGTTGGGAGAAAATGCATATGAAAACTCTTTAATGGTGGCAAAAATATCATTCCTTGTGGCCCAGCACCCAATTGTAGGAGTCAACCCTCCATTCATTCTCCGTAGCAACTCTCTCTCTCCCCCTCCTCTCTCACACACTCGGGAGGATCCAGGCGGAGGAGAGAGATACGTGAGGCAGAGTGCATACTTGGTTATGGAATTAGGTAGTCTCAGCACTGCATGATCTCTTTATCAGAAACAAAGACTTGGCATAAATATTTAAGTTCCATCTATAGAATGTAGATGGGGCGTGCACGCGTCATCTGAGAAGACCAGCATGCCCCACCTCAGGCGGTTACTACAGAAATACCCTTTTTTAACCAGAAGCAAAGAGGAAATGCACATGACAATATTGTAGCCTGAGTTGGTATTTCCAGGAGATTGAGATGCAGGTAAACTCAAAGCTCCAGCCTACAGTAGATGTAACAGCTCATCTTCCTTCGATCTTTTTTTTTTTTTTTGCCGAACATCTTCCTTCGATCGTATGCATATTTTAATTGAGAATTGATATGCCCCAAAAATTATCCCTGCAGCGACAGTAGTTGCAGTAGTAGTAAGGGCAAATCATCCCAAGTGAGATTTAATTAACTAAAAGTATCATTAATTATTGAATATTTGTCATTGATTTATTAATTTTATTGTAACATTTGTGGGGATTGCTTTAAGATTCAATTTTGCGTAGCCTTCCAGTGTGATGACATTAAAGCTCTCGGGTGATCAATCTCTCTCTATTTTTTTTTTGTAAGCTGCTATGATGATGTATTTTTGAGTTTAAGAATGAATCATGAAATAATGAACACTAAAATGCATTTAAAAGATGAAAGATAATGAACACTTAATCAATGCTTGGGTGGTTTGGATGTTATTTGGATTCTTTTTAATTAAATTTTTTGATGCATATTTTTAATTAAATTGAAGAGTGAAGACGCTAATAAATGCTTGTATAAGCTTAAGAATTAACTGTGTTCTTGTTGGACAACCTTGGGCTCTTCTTAATATAAAAGGGCATATGGACTAAAGAAAATGGTTTTTATAACGAATGCAAAATTAGGCAAGCAACTAGAAGAAGGCTTATCCCACCAAGTCTGTAGCTATCACGTCTAACAATAATGTAAAATAATCAAATGTTCATACGGCATATACGGTAATAGTACACATCATGAAGTCCCACCTCAATATCATACAGCAATAATTTACTGTGCGAAATTTCATCTCAACATTATAAGGCAATAATTTACGGCATGAGATTTCACCTCAACATCATACGGCAATAGTTTACGGCACATCACATGGCACATACAATCATGTAAAATTAAATACATATGAATAAGATATAGATAATTTTCTACTTCATCTCGAGTTCCTTCAACAAGAAAAATGAAGAAATATGAACCATAAGTTTTTGCTTTTCTAGCTCTTTTACTTCTTCTAGGTTATATTTCTTCTAATGTGTTTTTACTATAAACATTTTCCTCTGGATTTTCCTTCCCACTTGAATGAGAAGTATCATTGGGTTTCAAAATTGTATTAAACATCTCTTCTTGAAAAATTGCATCCCTTAACTCAATTACTTTATTGACAGGATATGAATCATTTGATTCAATTACCAAAAATCAATATGCCTTACTATGTTCAGCATATCCCAAGAAGATACATTCAATTCCTTTTTCACCCACTTTCTTTCTTTTGGGTTCTGGAATTTTAACTATTGCTCTGCATCCCCAAACTCTCAAATAACTGAGATTTGATTTTCTTTTATTCCATAATTCATTTGGTTTATTCTATTCATTTTAGTAGGAACTCTATTTAATATATGGCATGCTGTTAACAGTGCTTCACCCCAATATCAACTAGATAATCCAGAGTAACATAACATGTCATTTATCATCTCTATAAGAATCCTATTTTTCCTTTCAGCTATACCATTTTGTTGTGGGGAATAAGGAGCAGGTACTTGATGTATTATAATCAAATTTTTTTTAAGAATATCAAATCCTAAAAACATATCCGTATAACATTTTATTAATTATACAGTTATCCAACTTTATATTTATCTCATCTTTCTCTCTTGTTCTCATTTATACCCTTTATACTTTTTATTTTATTTTCTTGACTTTTGGATTATTTTTCAATAATTTTAAAAAATAATAATTTATTCTCAATTAAATGCTCAAAAGTTGAATCTCAAGCAACTTTTCACATTTTTTCTTATTTTAATAGCAGACTTTGTTTCATTTCCTCAAATTCTGTAATACTCTCACATGCATCAACTTACATATTTATACATACCCACATCATAAATATACATATAGTTATACACTAATATGCATGTGTGTATAATCTTACTTTTCAAAAATTTCTTTAATGTCCCATAGACATTTTAAAATCTTCAAAATACAACTTCTTAATACCTTTGTTTTCCCCATATTCCAACAATTTATATATGCACGTATACTCACTTCCAAATTTTTCAGAATATACACACGATTACACACATGCACATATGTGTATATATATCACATGGAAATAAACCAACATTTGCCGTGATCAAATTCCAAACCGTTGAAAATTACCTATTAAAATTCCTCTTCATTATTGTCGCCTTACACTACCATAACTCAAACTTATCAAAATACTAACTTTAAAATTTTCTCTGATAGTAATAAACTTACTATCATTACGAAGATAAAAATATATAAAACAACTTTTACAAAAGCAGTATATTAAAAAAAAGAGAGATTTGAATTACCTAAATTATATCAACTGAATAGCCTCAATAACGCACCTCCTCCTCCTCCCTCTCGCTGCGAACGTAATTGAGGAGAGAAATGTGAATTGAGGTATTTATAATTCCTCACCCTCAACTGCTTCTCGCTTTTCTTTCTTCCTTTCTCTCTTTCTTTTCATTTTTTCCACACTTTGCTGATAGTCTGACTCAGCCTTTTCAACTTTCTCCTTCTTCTTTTCTTCTTTTCCATTTCCTTTCAGAAGTTTGTCACCTGCCATTTGTTGACTTTTTCTTCTTTTCCTCCTCAATTCCTTGTCTCCCCCTCTCACGCTTGTTTCTCTTCTCCATTTTTCAACATCCCATTTAATGAGATGGAAAAAAAATTATCCCCCCTTTACATATTTGCCAATACCTCATTTAATGAGGTTGGAAAATTCTCCTCCTCCTTCTTCCAATACCATTAATGAGGTATGACAAGGCAATAAATGATGATGATTGTAATGTTGGTTTTGGAAATTAAGAATTTCTCATCCACGGATGATTATTTGGATGATAAGGAGAGATCCCGGCTAATTTTGCAAAATTATTTGGATATATAACTTAACAAGTGTCCTCCCATCTCCACTGTGAATTAATGGCATTTATCTTCCTCCCCTGGCCCAAATAAATGAATGTGATTTAAATATTTATTTGTGTTAAAAACGTTAATTAAAAACAATTTGGATTGAGTCTTGAGGAAGAGTTGATGCTCCTTTTGATTTGCAAGAGGGGAAGCCAAGCTAAGGAGACGGCAAACAAAAAAATAATAAATATACCAAACATGTTTGGTATATTCATAAAGACAAAGTTGCAAGTAACAAGAGGGTTGATACTCAATCTTTTTGCCC
>JANTPZ010142551.1:0-10212 GCA_025593235.1 Vachellia pachyceras
ATTCCTATGTATGCCTAAATACAATTTCAATGGTTTATATT
Organism: Vachellia pachyceras; assembly: GCA_025593235.1. NCBI lineage: Eukaryota > Viridiplantae > Streptophyta > Magnoliopsida > Fabales > Fabaceae > Vachellia > Vachellia pachyceras. The sequence goes on from JANTPZ010142551.1 coordinate 42, forward strand.
TAAAATTCTCAACAGATGACTTTAATATAAAAACCCACCTTCTCCCAAAAAAAAAGCAAGAACTAACAATTAAAAAATATTTTCCTTTCAAATTAGATTTGGATGATTCATGTTTATTTCAAGCTTATCAATTACTTATTGATGAATATTGAAAATCATCCAGCTAGCCACAGACCAAACCTCATCACTTTCTTCTTTTTCTTACTATTCAAAGAATGGAATTTGCAATTTCATTTGAAAAATGATTGCTCTTCCGAAACAACTATGTACTGATAGGCAAATAAAGCTTCAGGGAGAATAATAATAATTTAGGATATTGTTAGAAGATTAGTTTAAGATATATGGTTAATCTTCAAGTTGTAAGTAAATATGACAATTTAAGATGTACTCAGATCCTTATCAGTTATCATTTTATATTAAGTATCTACAAGATCTTAAATTTTATGTGTTGGCTTGTGAATCTTTAAGTTCACTAATACAGATGATAATTTTTATTATTGAAACTCGCGTCCTTCTTTTAAAAAGGGAGAAAAATGAAGACAGTGGCATCTTTGTAAATATAAAAAGTGTTTACGTGCCCTTTCGCGCCCTATCAGCATATGGTGCCGTAGGGTTAACTTACGACGCATTTCATAATATAGGGCATCATAGGCTTCAACTTTCTACTCCCCTCACTTACACGCCTCCCTTATAAAGGGCGTCAATTGGGTTAAAAGTATAGCGTTAAAAGTACCTTTTGTAGTAGTGGTTTTACCTATTCTCTAGCCTTTATTAATTGTAAAAATATTTTTAACACCTCCACGGATATCAGAAATTTAATTCAAACTAGGTATAATTTTAAATTAGTCAACAATTCCAACCAATTGTCAATACTATTGCCATTCAGTGTCATTAAGTTATCGTTTTCTCATCTTAATTTCTCTTCACTTAATAATTGGCGAGGGACTGTATGAAGTCAAGGCAACAAAGGTCATTAAGCAGAAAAAGATACTTCATTCACTTCTTAATATAAAAGTTAGTTAATTACTTTGAAAAGATTAAAGAAGTTAAATAAATTATATTGTTATAGCATATCTTACATGATCTCTCGAGAATACTGATAATGTGTATTAAGTATTAACATATTATGTATTAGTTTATAAATCATGTAAATTAGTTTGAAGAAAACTGATGGATACAAGATATTAAATGAAAAAGATCGATGTTATATTTAGGATCAAAGTTTACTTCTGACCTAGCTCTTATATTTATGATTGGATGTTGTGTATTATATTTGAAACAAATGGGGAATGTTTTTATTATAAATATCAAGCAACTTTCTTTCCCAAAAAATATTCTTATATTGAAGAGTTACAAGCGACTTTTGCTTTCTTGCATGTTGCTGATCACTTTTAATCAGGGCGAACCTACTTGATTCCTAACGGGTGCAGCCGCACCCTTTGACTTCCAGAAAATTAGGTATATATTAGTACTATGTGATTTATTTTACACCCACTCATTTACTAATTTTGAACCCACTAAATTTTTACTCAATTTTTTTTAAAAGATATTAAAAATAAGTTTCACCTATCTTTTCAAAAAATAGTTTGCACTCCCTGAACCAAAGTCCTGAGTCCACCACTGCTTTTGATGATCCTCTTAATAAAATAACACAAAGAATAACACAAGTCAATGTTGGAAGTAGCCCTATCGAATGGCCTTTTTAAATTCCCCACACACACAGTGGCGGAGCCATATATTAACTAGGGTTGCAAAATGCCCCTTGAAAATTTTTTTGTTGTATTTAAATAACTATTAGATTTTTATTATACACTAACTAATATTTAAGATTTGAACCCACTCAAATTATCTATACTAGCAAGCTTATTGTCATTTACTTGAAAATAAAAAGTTGCCCCACTGCTTTAAAATCATGGCTTCGCCGCTGCACATACATAAGGCATCTCTTTTATGTTCAACCCTTTATTCCATAATTATTCCTCTCCTTTCTTAAATTATTATTATTAGTGTGGAGTTATAAACAATAAAAAATAGTATTCTATCTCAGAAGGGTGACATGACCAATACTGTCTCTCTCCCTCCCAGACATATATAGCTACAACATCTTTTCTTAAAACATAGAGTCGGTGGTAAGATCAAATGATCGATTCAAACAAGGAGTGGGAACAAAAGCTGATAGAATATATGCATGAATAGTTGGATTCACATAAAGGAAGATCACTCACTATATTAGCAAGTAAAACTAAAACCGTACTTAAAAATTAAGAAATCCTATCTGTAACAAAATCAGCAGGATTCCAAATTTAAAAAAACGGAACTACCTACTCTAGAAATGAGAATAGATAGATTCAGTTTTTGAGCTAGGTTAGTGAATCAAGGACTAATATTAATATGAATACAGAGGGCATTATTTATCGATCTCGATCTCTCATAGGCACCAATACGTTAGGCTTGTTTGTGACAACGTTTAGAAAAGTCAAACGCACGTTCAACAATAGAGGAGAGCAACAGGCGGGTTGGGCAGCCCGTACCCTAGCCCATTACCCGCCCGTTAAGCATTTCACGGGTACGGGTGCATGAACCCGTTTGCATTCTTTTAAACAGGCTGCCCATAGACGGGCGGGTTTTGCACGGGTATGGGCAGCCCGTTTTCAAAACAGTTTCATAAAAGGCCATCTGAAAAGAAAATTACTGCATATTGCAAGAGGCTCATACTGTATTTTTTAATTCTTCTAATGGTTCCAACCATGCACAAACATTACAAGGAGGTTAATTTCAATTCTCAGAAAAAATCCAACTGACCTGAATGAGGAAAATCAGAAACAGCACGGTGCTCCAACAAACCCTGGAGCTCTCTTTGTCTTTCCCTTTCAACCCTCACGAGCAGAGCAAATCAACTAGAGCTTGTCTTTCATCCAACCTCAACCAGAGCTCTGCGATTATTGTTTCTCTGTTGCTGCAGGCTGCAGCCACAACATATAGGATGTGTTGCTGATAAAATGAGTGGCAAATCTAGAGAATTAAAAAACTGGCAGCCTGATAGAAGCTTATAAGCTGCCTGATCTCAAATTTAACATTAAACCAACTTATCAGTTATCAAACATCAAGATTTATCAAAGGTTCAACATCAAAAGATTTAGCAACAATGACCTAAAACGCATATTATAGCAGAACATGAAATGGCACAAAAACTGCATAAAAGAAAAGGCATGTCCTTGATGAAATTACTATATCTATATCTCCAATAATAATTAGTAAAACTACTTTTAATTTACCATCTTAGAAACTCAGAATGAATCCAGTAAGTTCGCCATATTATTTCTCACAAAATATAAAGTGAACTCAGAATGAATCCAGTAAGTTCGCCATATTATTTCTCACAAAATATAAAGTGAACTCCAGATTGACTTCCCATCCCCTCCTTGCACAAATTGTCCAATAAATTACATTCTAATAAAATATAAAACAGGAAGAAGTGGACAATAAACAATGAAAACAACAATGGCATACCTAACACGATTACTTAAGATATTTTTGCCCAAAAGCAATCAAATAGTCTTACTGTTAAAGGCATTTGCTGGCCCTTGTCAAAATTTTTGTTGACACCAAAGTTAAACGTTGAAGCATCAGCCACAGATTCCTTCAATGAAACAACTTTATCTCCAAAACTAAATGGAACTCCAATTAGCATTTTTTTTAAAAAAAAAACCGAATTAAAGCATATTAAAGCTAAAACAGATTGAAGCATATTAGAACAGATTGAATTTAAACTCACTCGTCCTTTCCTAAACTGGCTCCAAAAAGAACTGATGGATAAAGTGCCAAATTAAAGCTAAAACCATTTCATCCATGTATGTAACGTAGAGGATGAACCTAATCGAGGCTAAAAAACAAAGTCGAGCCAGCTAGCAAAGACGCAAATGAAGATTACCTGAGGTCGCAATAGCAAAGACGCACTCGGTCTGAGATAAGATCGCAACAAAGCTGAGGTCGCAATCGCAAAGACGCCATGCAAACGAAGTCTGAGACTGAGAGAGAACTCTCAGCTGGAGCTGCTGAGAGCTGGGAGGGGAGGGAAGCAATTAGGGCACACTGTCGATTGTCGAAATGGAAAATGGCAGACCGAGTTGTGAGCTGTGAGCTGTCGAAGGAAATGGGCAGCAATTAGGCAAACTGGGCTGTCTAAGGAAATGGGCCTGTGCTGCATCGAAGGAGGAAGAGGAAGGACGAAGGGTTTGCAAAATGTCAAAAAAAAATATATACGGGCGGGCTACGGGCAGCCCGGTGGCGTAAACGTAGCCCACCCGTTATTTTTTAAATGGGTAGATTTTTTGCCCGCCCGTAATGAGGCACCATTGGGTGGGCCCAATCAGTGAAATTTTTTCCGGATTTGGACGGGCTGTGCGGGTTACAGGTTCCATGCTCTCCTCTATTCAACAATGTTTTTTTATATGTACCATAACTATCTATCTACAAATATCTTTAGGCTTAAGGTGACATTAATTAAAGAAAGCCAATATTTGTATAAAAATTATGTGGTTTTATATATATATATATATCATTATGAAATAAACAATATGGCCTTGATTTGTTTATTAACGATTACAAATAGGGTGTGGTATATATGACCATGACGAAGAGCTTCCTTGTCATCAAAAGTAAAGGGACCCTTCAAATTAGCCGATCGAATTAATAATCTCCTGCGGAAGGGTGCACCACTTTCTGTAGTGCGCCACTGTTGATGTAACTATCATCGTTCATCTGATCAAGCACCAGAACCAATCCCATGGCGAAGGCCCCGTCGAAGCCCGGCTTAACGCAGAGCGAGAACACTTCCTTCCCCAGCATCACCCTCGTGGTGGGGTCCACCTTCCGTCGAATCTCCGCCACCACTTTCCTCTTCCCGTTGTAGATCTTGCAGCTCCGCTCCGAGAAACACCCTTCGATCTGGTACTCCTCCCCGGAGCCGTCGTACACCTCCACCGTCACCGTCGTCCTCGACCGTCCGATCATCGACGAGGATCTCTTCACGCTGAAGATCGGCTTGTCGGAGTCCATCCTCTCCCCAGTAAAACCCTCCCACCGTTGATGCAAACTAGGCCTCTGCATTAGCAAAATCAAACAAACCAAACCCCATTTTAATCAATCCACCACCATTTTTAATAATGCAAATAAGGCAAGTAAGACCGATCTCGATCATCGCTTTTAACCTGTTGCTTGATTTGACTCAGTAAGTGGACTCTCAGTAGACGTACCTTGCGGCGGACAGTGAGGAGGCAGCGGCCGCGGGGATCCATGAGGACGACTTGATGATCTTGGAGGCGGGGCTGGGGGCCGTAGGAGTCGACACGGAAGACGAGCTGGCCCAGGGAGTCGTAGACGGTGAAGCCATCGCCGGAGAAGAAGAGGGAGGTCTTGAGGACGGTGAGGTGGGATTCTTGCTTGAAGACATAAGAGCCTTGAGGGAGAGAGACCTCTTTGAACTTCACATTGCTGGTCTTGTTGTACAGGAAATTTCTGAATCTGCGTAAGATCTCCAGGAGGACGTCGAAGTGAAAGCAGGAGAGAGTGATGAGGAAGACGATGGAAGATGGAGGAGGATGAAGGAAGGGTTGAGTGGGGCGCCATGTATATATAAGAGTTGGGAAGGTGAAGAAGAAGAAGAAGAAGAAAGAAGAAAAGGCACGCGCAGAGAACTCGGAGACCATATTTTGGCACGAGGAAGCAGATGAGTTGTCATTTTAACATGGGACAGCAAGTTGTGAACTTTCCTCCACCAAATGTAAAATGGAATTGGTCCCTCAACGTACAATTTTGATAGCTGCTTCTCACAGATTTTAGCATCTCAAATTTAAAATGAATAGTCTAATTTCTTTAACAAGGTAGAATGCTATATATCTTTACTATATTATTATAAATATTTTTTCAAGACCTTAAAGTCTAGTATGGTATCTCCCATGTGGGAGGTCAGTGATTCCATCCCACCGTTGTAATCTCATACCATTAGTGTATACCCATTTAAATTAAAGTATAAATATTTTAAATAAAATTAAACTTGTAAGATTAAAATCACTAATTTTCAATTTGGGGAATCAAAATAAAACTAATATTGTTATGTCTGTCTTCATCTTTTGAAATGTCATGTAAATTGTCATTTGGTGGCATTTCTTATAATAGGGACATCATCCCCTCCATTAAAATTAAAAAGATTTGCTCATATATGTACATATATCACACATCCACGGCTGAACAGACCCACCAGCTAATCTAATTTGCGCACACACATTTGAAGAGCTCCAAGTTTTCTTGGTCAAGCCATAATATTAAATAAGAAAATTTATCATCAGGTCCCAAATATAGGAATTAATGAATAAAGTATTATATAGATTAGTAAAATTACCATCAGATCCTAGCAGTAGTTGATCTGGTTATCGTTAGTAACCTCACTAACCGTCAATAACAACAAGATCAGTTACGGTTGGGATATTATGGTAATTTTACTAATTTTTAAAACTTTTTATTTATTAATTGAGTTACTTAGATCTGATGATAAATTTCCTTATAAAATATAATGATATATATACTATGATATATAGTACCATATCTTTTCTTAAAAAACTAGCTACCAGCATGGGGATATTAGTGAAAGCTAGTGTATTAGGCTTAGCAAAACCAGTGAAAAATATCTATTTCATTGATGAAAGCTATCTGTCTGAATTTTAATATATCGGTATGTGAAAATCATTAGACTACAACTATGTTTTTTGTAAAAATATATGAAATACTTGCTGCCAATAAAACTTATTTTGAATATGAAATTTTTTTAATGATTTGTATTTTAAAAATTTGAGGAGATAGCTATGAATTAGGAATTTTTTGGAGAACAAAATTGAGTGGTTCATGAGTTGTTGAGGGAAAGATCCGATGTGAGCTGACATGCACAGAGGAATACGTGTGAGTGAGAATAGTTGAGTTGTATGGTCTCAATCGGATCTGCCAGGTGTCCATCGTTGATACGCTTGAACTTTTGGTTTTGGATTCCGAGCAGATTTTTTTTTTTGTGTTTGTCTCCCATGAAAATGTGTGACTTGCGTGTTTTCACTTTTTACTAGATTTGATCTTTTAAGTACATCAAGATTTACTTTGATGATTAAAATTTAAAAAAAATATACTTTTACTTTCTTATTTTTGAATATTAAAATATTTAGTTTCATTTTTTAAAAAAAATGTTGAATCGATACATTTGAACAGAATTTCTACAGTTAAAAATCAATAAAATATCCTGGGCAAAAAATATTGTTAAAATATGGCAAAATTTAAAAATGAAAAGAATGATTATACGAAATAATTAAATGAGAATTTAATTACATAATATATTTACATATGTTGAATTATCATTTTTATTAAATGAAACTAACAGTATTAAAATTCACTTAAAGTGTACTTTTAAAACTAAATTCAAAATTGACATAAAATTAAAAAAACAAATGTATACTAAACCTTTTTGTTTTTAAGTTGATTCCTATATATATTTGTAACGAAAAAGTGTAGAATTGGAAAGCCTTTGGCCCGTTATTGTTTTATTTATAAATAAAATAAAAAATCTATTTCATTGTTTACGGATCTCAAGTAGATAAGGGATTTATTAGGATAGTTCCATAATCATAACATTTTTATTTGGTACTAAAAGATCCGTATGCAGGTGTACACACACACATCGATCCTGTGAAATCAGCACGATGCACTAAAATAATTTGTTGCATGATTATGGGCAAATTTAGGTTTAGGACATAACTGAAAACTCCCCCAACTTGGCCAAATTCATAAGGATGACAAACTAACTAAAACTTGGATTTAATGTTACGTCGTGTACATATATAATGGGCTTCTTTATGACAATGCTTGGAAAACCAAAACATTAAAGAATTTTAATTAAAAAAAGCCAATTCAAAAAAAAAATGAGGTCAATTTTCTATTCAACAGTCCCCCGGACCGGCCGGATCCTACGAGTGAATAGAAAGTTGGATCTACATTGGATCTCACCTGAATCGCCCCATCTATCCTCCTGAGGAGAAGTTTGGTTTCAAACCCCGGTTCGAACAGGAGAAGTACGCCATGCTAATGTGCCTTGGATGATCCACATCTCAGGGTCAGGCGCCGATGAGTTTGGAAAAGTCAAACGCACGTTCAACAGTGTTTTTCTGTAAAATTGGATAATCTCCTCCACATATTTACCTAGACTTACGTAAAAATATTTCTCTACTGCGTTCCCAAACGGGCCCAATAAAACGATCGAGGGATTGGATTCATGCATGCATGTGTGTGTATACATATATTTATATATATATCGATCATAATAATTGTACCAAATTACTGAGAAAGGAAATGGGAACAATGAATGTGATTTGTATTTGTTAGAAAATATACATAGAATCATGCAAATATATATATATATATAGTAATGAAACAAATTTGCTCTAATCAAGTATACAAGGCTGTTCAAAGTTATTGAACAAATTGAACCACACGATATTTTTAATATTAATCGAATGAAAATAATTGAAAACCGAGCTAAATCGACTACCAATGATAAGATTTTGTTTGGTTTGTTTCAAATGGTTTGATTAACCAGCAACTTTTGAATCAAACTCATGCACGTCTCTCATTATTCCCATATTTTTTTATATTTTCCCCCTAAATATAATTATACATTCTGATATTGATTTGTTAAATTATAAAGGATTAACTCGTTCAATTAAATCCAATATATTTTTGAGTAAAAAATATAAATTCAGTGTGTTAATAATTTGTTGGGCATTTGATATATTTTTCTTCCTTCTTTTGTTTAATATATGTTATCTTTAACTTTTAATAGAAACAAATTTGAAAAATAAGCAAACCCCTCCTTCATCGAGTATTTATGGTAAACACCTCCAACATGTTTGTTAACTTAGTATACCTAACTGATCATATAAAACTTTCTAACTAATTGACCAACTCATCTAACTAATGACTTTAATCGAATGTAATTTTGATATTTTAGAAAAAAAAAACTGGTTTTAACTTTTTTTTTGCTGAATAACTAGTTTTGACTAACTTCATTGATTCATATAAAATTATTATTAAGTGCTTATTATAATAAGAATAGGATTTTTTTTGGTCTCTGTGCTATATAAATTTGAACTTATTTTTAAGTGGCACTGTAATATAAGGTTCAAAGACAAATGAGAGAATAACATGGAAGGACAATTGTGAAAAGGCAAAAGAAAAATAAATAATGGATGATCACGGATCATCTACATATGACATAAAAAAAATAAACAAAGTTAAGAAAAATAAATGAAAAATGTCTTTGATGGTTGGCAATATATTTCAATTGTAATAAAATAAAAATGATAGTTTTAAAAGCAGGAAGAAAGACCATTTTTCATATGACCAAATGAAACCAATCTGCCAAACTGTTTTACAAGTTGCGCCACCAATTAACCTGTTCAAAATTAACTGAATAATTTTATATTGAATTTAGAGTTTGTTTGGTTCCTAGCTTCAGAACCTATGTTTTGTACCAAAATTTAGATTTTGCCTCAAAACTAAATTTTATCTAAGTACTCACATTTTCCAGAAAAGTTAGTTTGGAGATAAAACCTAGGTTTTGAAAAGGTTATTTTTTTGTCAAATTACACATTCTCTCATAACAAATTTTCTTTTTCCCATTTTGTCTTTCTTTCTCTTTTTTTCTTTTATACTTATTTTTTGCTTCGAATTCTGTAAAAGCCAATAACTTCCTAAACATAATCACATTTTAAACCATAGGTTTTACTTTGAAATTTGTAAAAGCTATTCTCTTAAAATCTATTCTCCAAAACCGAAACTTTACCTCAAATTCTGTAAAAACTATTTTCAAACGAACTCTTAATTTTGGCTCAAAAATTAAACGGTAATCAATCAAATATATCAGAGAGTCCATCAAGTTTGGGGTCCCATAGCTAATTGTAATGGCAGGCTCCCGATAGTCGCGCACACTTTTGACTAAAATTGCTCGCCAACTTTCAAAGTCTGATAAAATTCAAACATTTTTTTTTTGCCAAACCAAGCGCATCACATTGAAAAAAACCGAAATGCAAAGTCTAATAAATATCAATACAAACAACCCAAGCTAAAGGAATCAACT
>JANTPZ010142553.1:0-27953 GCA_025593235.1 Vachellia pachyceras
TTTGGTAGCTGCTGCATCGGTCGAAAATGTACTGGATGACGACAAGATATGCATTTTTTTAGACAAATAGTAAGAAAGAGAGGTTTCTCAGCGACCTGTTTTTGCACGTTTCATTCCACTAGAATTGAATGGAGACACACTACCACTTGGTCCAGGACTCTCTTCTCTGAAATTTGAATTCAGCATAGCTAGTTCACGCAACTGCTGCCTCTTAATGAAGTCTTGTGACTCATCCTGCATATTTATGGAAGATCCACATCTCAGAGAAACCACATGAACTAGTTTTTCACGAATGAGATCACTCGGCAAACTTATACCATAGTAATTTAAACTACAAACTGGTGTTCCAACAAAGAAACAAACGAAGGCATCCATGCCCAGAGAAAGAAAAGGGACAAAAGTAAGGTGCAATTTTCATTGGGAGTATTTTTCCAAGTCCCGCATCAGATCCAAAAGTCTGTAAGTAAAATTTGATTTGTGTTTAGAACTTTAAATGAGGGAAATACTTGTTTGAATAATTTTTCTCCAAGTCTCAAATTGATTGAGAATCCAAGAGTGAGATTTTGCTAAAAATAGAATCTTTAGGCAACGATTTTCTTATCACGGGTGAAATATGGATATTTAGTAGTTGTGATTAAGTTGTTTGGACATCACAACCACGCATTTGATTATAAGGGATCTTGGATAGTTGTAATTTGTGAAGAGGATGTTACAATTTTTTTTGGGTTCAAAATTATATGTACAGAGGATTTCATGATTTTTATTGGAAAACATTACGACCACCTAGGAACTTTACTAAGGTCTTGTCCAAAGTAAACGTCCAAATGACAAACACTAAAATAAAATTGTGTCTTGATATTTATTTGCTTGAAAACTTAGAAGCGTTCATGTTTTAGCGCACATCTTTCCAGATGTTGGTGATCTCAGACGAAGTGAAGCAGAATAAGAACCTGATTACCCTTCAAACAACACAAAGGGACAAGGCTATATAGGAGAACGGTGCTTACCACAGGTTTCAGCAATTCTTCTATAATTTCCTGTGCCTGTCTAAGCCTTAAGTCAACAATGCTAGCAGGTAAATCAGCCTCGATCAAAATGTGCAGCGGTTCATTGAGATGTTCATAGCCTGGTCTTCCTCTTAATTTCTCTTCCTGAAGATTAACAGAGAAACAACTACGATTAAGCACACAATAGTCTTTTTCAGAGCTTAACAACAATGAATAACACATATAATATACTGATACATCAATAAAGGCACCTTCTTTGTCAGCATTTTTCGCTATTAGACTAGGAAATGATATCTGGTTGTTCATTACCTTGTCTGGATCCTTGATTGATCCCTTTCCTCTAATATATACACGGCATCCTGTAGTAACTTCTACGCGTTTCAGAGAGTTGCCTCTAGGTCCCAGAAGTCTTCCAACAAAATTGAACTGGCCCAAAACAAAAACAAGCAATACACTTATCACACGTGTAGATGATTGAACTTCCAGTTTCAGAAGAGATATAGTGCAGGTGTATGATCAAAGTATTAAAAGACAAGTTTGCACAATAGGAATGTGTAAAAGCTTACATTGGGGTATGAGTCTACTGGGATTTCCAATCGCAGTATCCTCTTGACGGTGATTGAACTAGGACTTGCAGGTGCTCCACCTTGCCAGTCCATTGTCATTCCAGTTGGTCCACAATATCTCTGCTTAGCAAGGGGAGTAATGTCACTTCAGATGTATAGGATATGTTGACGAATGATGAAAAAATGACAGCCTTTCTTTATGAAAATAAATTCAGCAATGCTCTTGCAACCCACAAAATCTCTCCCTTACAAATCAGGTAATGTCATCTCAGATGTATAGGAGTCCATATAGGGCTGAAAACGAACCATCTAATGAACCAAAAAAATATGATAGCCTTTTGCTACAAAAATGGATTCTGCAACGAACTAGTATTCCAAACCCAGCTGTCCCCAAAACGGAATTTCTTGAAGGTTTTCAATAAGCAATAAGGCAAACAGCAATAAATTGAAAAGCCAAGTGTCACTGATGGAGGCATCATCACAGTCTTCTTAAGGTCATATAGCTAAAAGGATGTTGTTGTTAAAATTAGAAAAAAAAACCATGAGAAGGAAAGAGTCAATCATAAGATGCCATACAATATGCTCAAACAATATGCAAATACAATACTAAGTTAATGAATTAAGCATTTCTTCATTCATGTATATCTTTTCAATCTTCACAACCTTCAGATTTCTTTTCTCAGACAGAAATATCATTCAGAAATTTAAATCTCAGACGCCATACAAGAGTATGACATGTCTACTGTGTTAATGTTCAAAAATTATTGTGGACAATTGAGAACAAGAAATATAGATTACAGATATCTCAAAATAAACCATTATAATACACTTTCACCTTCATACTCATGACTGTGGTGACATGCTAAACTAACTTATGTAGCTAGAGTACAATGAGAATAGAGTTCTAGCTTTTTTTAAAAAAAACCTAAAGCATTTAATCCAGTGATATTGCATCAAAACATTGTCTCAGAGTAAAATACACTTCACACTGTAATAGCTAAAGACAAGCATCAGTAGATGACAAAAAAATCCCTCATCATGTGTTGCAGCATGTATAAATGTGAGAAATGTAAAATAATATACACAAACTTCACGTGAACTTAGCTAAAATACCATGCCTCACCTATATCAAAAGGTTATTTACAAAATACGTATTTCAGTCAATTGAAAGTATTTCGGTCAAATGATTAAAATTAAACCAAAGGGTAGACTTGCAGGATAGTTTTGTTTCAAGAAAACTTTGTGTAATTTACCTTATTGAAAATAATGTTAATATTTAGTTTAAATGCTGATGCAAAGATCACCACAACAAGCAGATATGGTTATTTTGACTTTAAATTTCAGCAGTGCCCTTTCTCCTATCACTTATCGTGCCTTGACTTTCAGGAAATTTCACCAAATTAAACTAACCAATTAAAAAGCCCTGCTTAATTCAGTCTGTATTCTCATGCAACTGCTTTCAATGACAAGGCAAGACTAACAAGTAATGTTTCCTCATACTTTATCTTATGGACTATGGTAAATCCTTATTATTATAGAATGCTAGGTACAAGAAAGAAGCATAACATGTCATAAGTTGTATGCTTCCATTATAAGAACCCATGCTGTTGGGCTCCCATAAACATAAAACTTTGGACATGAATAAATGGATGATTTACGTTAATGATGAGAATTACTCAATAATCACCATCCATGCACTTATATCACAACAAGATAAAACAAAGATTTGCTCACTTATATGAATAAATGATACTTAAGATAGTGGATGCAAGCATAAGTTGAGGGTATATGATGAAATATAAGGATTGATATATTTTGAATAAACCTCCTGTAAGGAAACCTATCTTAATTTTATATTTTATTGCTTTCTGTTTTTACTTATTTAGCAAGTGGGTTGTTTTTATCAATTCATGGGTGTTTCCTTAAAGAGAAGGAAACCTTAGCAGTGACTTCTATAGATAGCCATCATGCAGCACATATAAGAAAGATTTGGATGATAATGAAAATGGATCTTGAGATGGTTTAGCTACTTTCTCTCCCCCACCTTTCTTCTCATTCCCCCTCAAGTTCTTCATCTTCCTCATCCTTCAGGTCTTAGCCCTCCCTTCAATTCTTTGCCCAATCTCCCTCCAGGTTCTTATTTCTGTCTTCCCCCACCATTCTGCTCTTCGACCGACCCCCCTCCCCTCTCATAATCCTTGTTTTGTATCATATATAACAAAAGACAATTGTAGAATTTCTAAATTTAAGAAGCTCCACCTCCTGGGAATTCCATCCACCTAATCCAGTCCCAGAGACATTTGACATGAGATTTGAAGAAGCCATAGGACTCGGACTTCTATTCCGCAGTCTGTCAAGATCGCCAAAACTTTGGTTGGACATCATTCCAGAAACTCTCAGTATCTCTGCACATGAAAAACCAATTATATCAGAAATTTACAGGCACTATATAAAATCATACTCAGCATGTAGAAGAACCTAACTTCAATGATGAAGAAAGGGAGGGGGGTGGATGAAGAGATATTGAGTGATCTCAGAAAAGGGATCATCTATAAGTAGGCACAAGTCAAACTATATCAGATTGACAGTAGCCTAAGAGCCTTTCCAATCGTCACTGATAAAACAGAGAGTGGTCAGCAGAAGCCACTTTCCCTAAATTTCTGTGGGCTCTTAGGTTTATGGCAGTCAAGCATTCTTGTGTTGAAGGCCCCATCAACCTACGTTGTATTGAAATGATATTCTTGACTTTTAAGTCCAAACTTAAAGTCAACAGAAAAACAATTTCAATTTTCAAGTCCAAAGCCTGTACAGAATGGATCAAGGAATGCCAAAACCTTCACAGAAACTTCAAACTACTTGCATAAACTAAAGCAAATTCATGTTCCCCCTTGAAGTTTCTTCTTCCAGCCACCAAAAGATACTGCATGAAATTTCTTCAAAGCCAACCCCAAAAATAAACACTATTCTTTCTATGAAATTGACAAAAATCGCATCTTGGAAATACCAGTCTCACTATCAATAGTAGTACGCACAGCATAACTGGATGGTTCCGACAAGTAGCTTATTTTACAGAGGAGCAGCAATGAGAGGTACATTTTGATGAAAGCAGAAATTCAAATGTTGAGACATCATCCAAATAGGGATTAGCTGGGATTTCAAATTAAACATAACTTGTAGTCCCCCCGTAAAGGTGACTAGTCAAGGAAGTGATAAGAGAATTGAAGCACCATAAAGAGTAATGATGGACCACAAGCAAAGCAATCAATGTACAATCGATTGGTCTGAAGGTAAGAAAAACTGGGAACTAAGATTAAGACGGATGAAAGTCATTGATATGCGATCTGAAGAAGATGAAGTGAGAAAACAAAAGGAATGTAGAGATCCAAGAAAGGGAGGATTAAGGAAGAAACCTTGATTTAACAGCCGACTGCATATAGGAAGGACTTGAATGAAGGGTCCAAGCTTCTGATGCTCTGCTAGCAACTCCGACAGGTACTGACTGCAGAAAAAGAAACCCAGGAAAGTAAAGAAGAGACATCATCTTTTGAAATCAAATGCACAGAATTCTGTGACGAACTAAACTAGGACTGTGTCCTTCGCAGCCCACTAGATTTTAATCAAACATTCACTAGCAACCTACCTATCCACATCCGGGGTGCTTCTAATCTGAGGAGAAACCGCTCTAGCGTGAGAGAAGTTGGGATTATACAAACCAGACATGGGTTTTACACCTCGGTTCAGCTTTTTATCAGGGGATTGAAGCAACAAGAAAATCGAAAAGGAGTTAACCCGATGCCGCTGCTTCTGCTGCAGATAAAAGAGGGGAAACAGAGGAGAAGCAATAAAGGGGCCGACAGAAATCTGTGATTTTTACAGAGAGGGAGGCAAATCATTAATCATTTCTTGCTTTTTTTCCCTGTCTGTCACTGTATCGTTTTCCCTTTTGTATCTGCTTGACCACAAGCTGTGTGTTGTGATATAGATATTTATATAATTAAAAGGAGGAAAATTTGGAAGGCGATCGACTGGAAGTGAAAAGTGGAGCCACAACTGTTAAGGTGGTAGGGATTTTTTGTCGCCGAGATAAATTTTGACAGTGAGCGAAGGCTGAGAAGGAAATGAAAAAGATTTTACAACGGAAAGTGCGGTTGTGTAGGAGAAAGTTAAAAGACATGTGTTGGTCATGCGGCAGAGAATCTAAGGTTCTTTCTATGCTAAATAGACGGCCGAATTATAAAAGGTAAACCAATTACATGTCATAAGATATTTTTTTTTGAGGAGAATTACTCCTAAATCCCAAGTAAGAGAATGTGTTATAAAATGATCCCAAGAGGTTGTAAATGATAACTGCATCACTTGTAAATTGTACTTCTCAACTTGTCATTAACAATCTTTTGGAACCATTTGTTAACACATTCCCTCGTTTGAAACCTCTTGGCAATTCTCTCTTTTTTTTAATTTGACATCAAAATATTGTAAAATCCGAATTTTTCTTGTGATGCATCTGAAAAAAAAAATGCAAGCTTTATGAAACCTTCGGAGCAATCCAACTCCAGGCAGCCTTAAAAGCTACATTAAAATGACTCTAGTGAGTTGTTAATTTGTTATGTTTGTGAGCATAAAGCAATATAATATATTAATATCTATTATCTAAGGGTTTTTTTATTCACGTACCTTCTTTAATTAATCTTGTTATAAGACATACCTTAGAAGGAATGAATGGATGTTATTATAAGTAATTGAGTATTAATTATATTTTTTAGATTACCCTTATTTAAAGTATGAGATAATTTCATTTATGATTTTAAAATATATTAAAATTTTGCTCAAAAGTGACATTTCCCCGTAAGTTTTATTATAAATAAAGTTATTGTGTAAGTTAAATGAAATAATATTATCTCATTTCATTATAAAGTTAACATTAACGGTTAAAATTTTAATGATAAGAGATAACATTACTCACTTATCAAACTTTTAGGATAAAATTGTTTTTAATAAAAACATTCGAAGCAAGAGCAAATTTACTCATCAACCCTTAAATTTTAAAATTTCCCCAATAAATTTTAAAAAATATTTATTTTAATCAAAGTTAATAACCCAACTTTTCCTTTATTTTGGTGATATGATTGATCAGAAATGCATTATAATAACAACTAGAAATGGTTTGTAAAAGTTCATACTTCAACCACCAAACAATTTTTTGAAACAAAGTTAATAACTCATCTTTTCCTTCTCATTTTGGTGATATGATTGATTGGAAATGCATTATAATAATAACGACTAGAAATGGCTTATAACAAACTTCAAAAAGCAAAACTACTTTATTTATCATATAATAGCTCCCTATGATTCTATATATACAATATGATTTAAAAGGTCTATTTAACCCATTGTATTATTAGTTACCTTTTTAAAATCTAGTTAAAGTACTAAAATTTAAATTCAGACCACACACATAACAAAACTCCTAATAAGGCTATTAGATCTCATTACAAATTTCTGATTGCTGTTAAAAGATGATAATGCCTTCTATAGCTAAAAAAATTTGTTACCTGAAAAAAAAAAAGTCAACGTATCTTTGACTTTTGTAAATTTGTCAAACGCGACTCAAAAATCCTTCCTGTTTTCTTGCCACAAAGTTAGCTAAATTTTGTCTTTCATTTACATTATTACTGTGTTTAGTTTCATAATTATGATTAATCAAGATGGGTGCGAAAGAGGCTCCATGGGACTATTGTAAGCAGGATTGGCTTGCATTGACAAAGATGTTGGATCTATTTGGGAACATGGTGGAGAAACACTTTTACGCAAGCCGAGGTAAATATGTGAAGGAGATTATTTCGTTTTACGGAAAAATACTATTGAACGTGCTTTTGAGACTTCTTAACGGGTTCCCAAACAGCACCGTTGTTGCCATTTTGTGAACCCCTAGAGGGACTCTGCAGATTTATTATCTGCAGGTCACTTGAGAGATCTTAGAGATGATGGATCAATGAAACTTCTGATAGAATGGTGGTTAGTAAATTCCAAGCCTGCTTCTACATTCAATTTTTTTTTTCAACTACAGAGAAGCATTATGATATCTTAATAACATTTAGAAATTTCTAATAAGATATCTTAGCCTGATTATGAGTTTGTTAAAAATGCATGATTAAATTTTAGTTTTAATATTTCAGCTGGACTGAATTGAAATTCGGTCTAACTTTCTATCTTCCCCTCTCTCTCTCTCACACTGTCTCTCTCTAAATTGAAAACAGTGACTCAAGAATATTCAGAAATGACAGAACCTATGATGGTAGAGTTAAATGTAACTAATCACATTTGGTAAGAGAAAACCCATTTGAGGTTTAAAAAATAGTGAAAATTAGTTAAAACAATCAGTTTAAAAATTTATTGACTTGAAGGTCTTGAATTCAACATAATATATTTTCATACATAGAAAATATTGATACTATCTTTTTGAGATTTGAGATCTTTCTAACTAATAAAATTTTTAAACAATGACTTTTTACCAATTTTCTCAAAAAACAAACAAAAAAGATGGTGAAAAACCATAATTTAATATACACATCAAAACTTTTGGCCAAGAATTACATGCATACAATAAACAAAAGAAAAAACACCTTCCCCCCTTCATTTTTGCTATATTCTAAGATATTCACCAGACATGCATAGTTCCAATGATAACAGAACAATAGTTTTGATAAACAACTAAAATGAATCCACCGTTATACTTCCTTGTATATATTATAAATCATGAGCACTTGTCATGCCTCACAAAACTTCTCAGACCCTAAACACCTTCACCATCAATACATTTATTCCCCACACTTCTCAACGGTAAGAATCTAACACAAGAATAAATCGAATGAATGTATCAAGTTTCTGGGGAGCAAAAAAAAAAATTAATAATAATAAAGGACTGATCTAAACAAGACCTAGTTTCATCTCAATACCCAACTATATCACCTGTTTTAATCTTCTTTTCCAACTTTGTTCAAAATGGACCAAAAACACCAGAATGCTAGCCAGCAGGAATTGTATTAACTTGTTCTTTCCGTAGCTGCTGCATCAGTTGAAAATTTACCAGAGTATGATGAGATAAGTGTTTCTAGACAAATAGTGTGTGTGTGTGTGTGTGTGTGTGTGAGAGAGAGAGAGAGAGAGAGAGAGAGATATCTCAGCGACCTGTTTTTGCACGTTTCATTCCACTAGAATTGAATGGGGATACACTGCCACTTGGTCCAGGACTCTCTTCTCTGAAATTTGAATTCAGCATAGCTAGTTCACGCAACTGCTGCCTCTTAATGTAGTCTTGTGACTCATCCTGCATATATACACATATGGAAGATTCACATCACTAAGAAAACAGGAGAACAAATTCTTCATAAATGAGATCACTTAGCAAACTTCTATGATATCTCTGGTCCTAAATACAGGAGCTAAACAAGAGGTTCATATGGTCCTAAATATTAGAACTCAATCCACATAGCCTCCTAAATTTATATTTTTTGCCCTAAGTATCCCTATTGATTGGATCCAATCAAGGGATAGTTCCAATATACATGATTAAATAAGGTAACTTAAAGAAGGGTTAAGGTGAAAAATTTGCCGCGGAATTTTTTTAGGAGCAAGATTGCCTCAGAAATTTTAAAATGGAGTAATAATGCCCCTTACAGTTAAAAATGTTAATGGCCACCATCAATTTTTAACGGTAAATGTTAATTTTTTAACAGAATGGGGCAACATTACTCCATTTTAAAACTTCTGGAGTAATATTGCTCCTAAAAAAAATTTCAGAGCAACATTGTCCCTACAAGAAAACTTTCAAGGCAAATTTGCACATTAACCTTTTAAAGAAACCAAAACACAATTGTTACAAATAACTTAACTAATTTCCACATCCAAAGAAAGAAAAAGGACAGAAGTCAGGTTCAACTTTCGTTGGGATTATTTTTCCAAGTCCCACATCGGATCCAAAAGTCTGAAAGTAAAATTTGATTTTCACGCAAAGTAGGAAATGTTTAGAACTTTAAATATGGGAAATACTTGTTTGAACGATATTTCTCTTAGTCTCAAATTATTGAGAATTTAAGAGAAGAGTAAGAGTTCCCTAAAAATAGAATCTTTAGCATAGAATTGAAAATAAAACCGATCCCACCAAGTGAACCAATAAACCGGTAACTTGGCCTCTAACAAGTCCCAAATTTTAATCAAACTAGGATTTGAGCAAGCTGAATTAACTTGATCAACCCAGCAAGTTAAAAGGCTTTCTTTTTTTTTTTTTTTTGTGCAAAGAATTTGTGCTGAATTTATGATACATTTATGGCTGTGACTCAATATCCCCATCTCACCTTGTCACGGAACAGGTAGGGCTTTTTGATCTTTTCTGATCACAATGGTAACATTGGGATATTGAATCACAGCCGAGCATAGGATTATAAATGGGTCTAATCAGTGTCATGGATAGTTGGGATTTGTAAAGAGGATGTAAAAATTTGTATTGTCCAAAATCATATGTACAGAGGATCTCATGATTCTTATGTTTTAATTGTAAAGCATGCTAAGAACTACCTAATGAACTTTACTACGCTCTGATCAAGACTAAAAGTCCAAATAACAACTAAAATAAACTTGTCTTGATTTTTGCTTGAAAATTTAAAAGCTTTTATGTTTCAGTTATTGGTGATCTCAGACAGAGGCAGAATAAAGGCCTGATTACCCTTCATGTCTCACACGGCTATAGGAGGAGCCGAGGAGGGAGCTTACCACAGGTTTGAGCAATTCTTCTATAATTTCCTGTGCCTGTCTAAGCCTTAGGTCAACAATACTTGCAGGTAAATCAGCCTCTATCAAAATGTGCAGCGGTTCATTGAGATGTTCATAACCTGGTCTTCCTCTTAATTTCTCTTCCTGAAGATTAACAGAGAAAAAATATGATTAAGCACACAATAAACTCATCTTCACAGCTTAACAATTATGAATAAAATACACTGATGCATTAATAAAGGCACTGTCTTTGTCAGCATTGTCCACTATTAGACTAGGAAAATGATACCTGGCTGTTCATTACCTTGTCTGGATCCTTGATTGATCCCTTTCCTCTAATATACACACGGCATCCTGTACTAACTTCTACGCGTTTCAGAGAGTTGCCTCTAGGTCCCAGAAGTCTTCCAACAAAGTTGAACTAGCCAAAAAAAGAAAACAAGCAATACACTTATCACACATGTAGATTATTGAACTTCCGGTTTCAGAAGAGTTATGGTACAGGTGTATGATCAAAGTATTAAAGGACAAGTTTGCACAATAGGAATGTGTAAAAGCTTACATTGGGGTATGTATCTACTGGAATTTCCAATCGCAGTATCCTCTTGACGGTGATTGAACTAGGACTTGCAGGTGCTCCACCTTGCCAGTCCATTGTCATTCCATTCGGTCCACAGAATATCTGCATAGCAAAGAAAGTAATGTCACTTCAGATGCACAGGAGTTCGTTCACACAAGATGTAATATGTTGAAGAATGATCAAAAAATGGCAGCCTATAAAAATGGCTTCAGCAACACGCTACAGCAGTCCTCAAAATCTCTGCTTCGCAAGGATGAACCATTTGAAGAACCAAGAAAACATGACAGCCTTTTGCTACAATAATGGATGCTGCAAGGACCTAGTATGCCCTGGCGTCCCTATAACGGAATTTTAGGGTTTGCTATAAGCAATAAGGCCTACCACAATAGATCAGAATGCAGAGTTCCAGTAAAGAGATAGCGTCAAAGTCTTCTTCAGGTCATATAGTTCAATTTTATGGCTAATAATATGGTTGGATAGATACTCCTCCTTAAATTTGGAACTTCCTGACCTCATGATGTTGTTAGCATTGGAAACAACAATGATAAGGGAAGAGTCAATTCATCAGATTTCTAAGAATTTCTTTATTCGTTCAGATTTCTTTTCTAGAGCAGAAATATCATACAGAGATTAAAATCTCAGATTTCATACAAGTATATGCCTAGTCCACTGTGTTAGTGTTATAAACTTACTGTAGACAATTAAACACAAGAAATACAGATATCTCAAATTAACTAAAAATACACTTTCTTATTCATGCTTATCATCCTTATGACACGCTAAGTTGAATAACTTGTGTAGCTAGAGTGCAATGAGAATGGAGTTCTAGCATAGTATTTTATTTATTTATTTATTTATTTGAAACACTGTCTCAAAGTAAAATACACTTTTCCAATGAGACTAAGTGACAGTTTGGGATCACTACCAAAAAGCACTTTTGTGCTTTATGAAGCAAAACTCCTCTTAAATATTTACAACACAAAATCACTTATGCTAATCCAAACAAGTACTAAAAAATTGACAAAGTAACAGGTAAAGGCAAGCACCATTAGATGTTAAAAATTCCCTCATCATGAGGTGCAGCAGGTGTAAATATGAGAACTGTAAAATAATATCAAAAAATCATCCACAGAATATGTATTTCAGCTCACTGAAAGTATTTTGGACAAAAGATTGAAATTAAACTGAAGTGTAGGCTTGTAGGATAATTTTTTGTTCCAAGAAAAGTTTGTGTAATTTCAGCAAAAATGAAGGTATGTGCACCTTATTCAAAATAATGTCAGTAGTAATTTTATATGTAGATGCAAAGATCACCATAAGAAGCAGATATCCTAGGTTAATTATGGCTTTAGATTTTGGTAGTGCCCTCCTACCATTTATCATTCCTTAGCTTTAAGAATAACATGTCATGAGTTGTATACTTCCATTATAAGAACCCATAATGTTGGGCTCCTGCAAACATTAAGCTTTGGACACGAATAATTGGAGGGTTTATGTTAATGACGAGAATTTATGAATAATCACTAGCCATGCACTTATAACACAACCAAAAAAGAAAGAAAACAGAGACTTCGCTCACTTGCATCTTGCATGTACAAATGATACTTGGATAGTAATGGTTAGCATAATTATAGAATACAAATACAAAAGTTAATACAAATTAAAGAGATAAAACCTCCTGGGGATTCCAGCCACCTAATCCGGACCCAGTGACATTTGACATGAGATTTGAAGATGCCATAGGACTTGGGCTTCTATTCCGCAGTCTGTCTAAATCACCAAAACTTTGGTTGGACATGATTCCAGAAACTCTCAATATTTCTGCACATAGAAAACCAGTTTTATGAGAAACTGACAGGAGCCATATAAATGATACTCAAAGAATGTATAAGGACCCTACTCAACAAATAAAGAAATAGGTGAAAAAAGAAATGAAAAGATGTCGAGCGATCTCAAAAAAAGGATTGTATATAAGTACACACAATCCAAGCTATATCAGATTGACAGAAACCTAAGAGTCTTTCAAGTTCCTCCAATCCTAAAGAAGATTGCTAGTTGATCATTGACAAAAACAGAAAATGATCAGCAGAAGCCTCGTGTCCTAAATTTCTTTAAGCAAGAAGGTTTATGACAGTCAAGTATTCTTGTTCTGAAGACCTCATTAGACTACATTGTATTGAAATGATATTCTTGACACATTGTATTGAAATGATATTCTTGACCTTTAAGACCGAACTAAAAATCAAGAGAAAAACTATGCCAATTCCAAAGTCTATACAGAACTAATCCAGGATCAACAAACACCTCATGGAAACTTTAAACTACTTGCATTAACTATAGCAACTTCATGTTTTCACTTCAAGTTTCTTCTTCCAGCCACTGAAAAAGACCGCACTAAATTTCTCAAAACCAACCCCAAAAACAAACACTATCCGGACTCTGAAATTGACATGAATCGCACCTCGGAAATACCAACCTCACTAACAATAGGTATACACACGACACATCATTGGACGGTTCCAAAAAGTTGCTTGCTTTACACACACACAGCAAATGAGAGGTACATTTTTCATAAAGTCCAGCTACTTGGGATGATTCAGATGTTGAGTCATAAAAATGGAGATTAACAGGGATTTGAACTTGAACTAAACTCGTAGTTTTCCCATAAAGGTGACTATTGAAGTGATAAGAGAATTGAGGCACCAAAATGGATAATGATGGGCCACAAGAAAAGCAATCAATGTATGATCAAAACGTCTAGAAAGTAAGAGTAACACAGATAAAGACCATTAGATATGCGATCTGAAGAAGAGGAAGTGAAAAAACAAGAGGATGTAGAGATCCACGAAAGAGAGGATTAAGGAAGGAACCTTGATTTAACAGCCGACTGCATACCGGAAGGACTTGAATGAAGGGTCCAAGCTTCTGATGCTCTGCTAGCAACTCCGACAGGTACTGACTGCAGACAACGAAACCCAAGAAAGTAAAGAAGAGACATCATCTTTTGAATCAAATGCACAGAATTCTGTGACGAACTAAACTAGGACTGTGTCCTTTGCAGCCCACTCGATTTTAAACAAATATTCACAAGCAACCTACCTATCCACATCCGGGGTGCTTCTAATCTGAGGAGAAACCGCTCTAACGTGAGAGAAGTTGGGATTATACAAACCAGACATGGGCTTCACCCGCCGGTTCAGCCTTTAGCAGAAGACTGAAGAAACAAGAAAATCGAAAAGGAAGGGGTTAAGTCGATGTGGTTGTTGTTGCAAAGGGAAAAGAAAGAAACAGAGGAGGAGGAGGAGATGATGCAATAAATGGGTCGAAAGAAATCTGTGAATTTTACAGAGGAAGGCAAATCGTTAATTATTTTTCTTGCTCTTTTTTTTACCTGTCTCTCTCTGCATTATTTTTTCCCCTTTTTATATCCTTGCTTGTCCCCAAGCTGTAACATGCAAAACAGCTAGTGACGACAAATGAAATAGGAATATTAAATATTAAAAGGAAGAAAAAGTGAAGACGATGGACTGGAAGTCTGGAAGTGGCAAGTGTAGCCAGAAGAAATATGAAACTTTTTTTTTGCCGAAAGAACAGGTTTTTTTGACGGTGGACGAAGGACGAGGAGAGGAAACGGAGAAAAGATTTTAGGCTTGTTTGGATAGTCTGTTTGGGCATCCAAAAATCATTCCTACGTTTATCGAGATAAAATCCCTCTCACATATTTACCTCAGAATCTGTATCCGTTCTCCCAGCAAATTTACCAAACAAACCCTTCACCATGTGATCAACGAGGTCAGAGACGCAGAGACTGTAGAAAGTTAAAAAGGACACGTGTTGGTCATGTCATGCAACAGAGAATCTAACGTTGGATACTAAATAAAAATAGACGGCTTAGCTATATAAAATAGGAAAACCTAGCTCCATTTAATAAAAAAGGTTAAATATTATTGTTAGTAAAAAAACTCATTAAAAGTACATAATTAAAACCAAAAGTCTGAAACTTTTTCTTGACTTCATGTACTTAAAATAAATTTTAGTTTCAGCCATTATACCTAACTTTTATTAGTTAATATCATTAAGTTTAAACGAAATCTTTATAAAATTATATGAACAGAAAACCACCATTTGAAATAAAAAGAATTAAAAACTAAAATATAATTAAATTAAATGGTAAGATTAAAAATAGTATTAACCCAATAAAATATTAGTAAGTTTTTCAATGATTTTAAAATAAAGGGGAAGTTTTAGTTATTGATTTTTTCAGTTGACGTAAAAATATTATAAAATCTGAATTCTATTTTCCGACCTTAATATATACCCCAACCCACCCTAATATTGATATAACAAATAAAAAAAGATTATTCCAGCTAATCATATGGGTAAAAATAACTAAAAAATTCTTATAATTTTTAGTTATATATTACTTTATTTTGAAATATTACTCTGCAAAAAATGTTTGAGTTTTTATTAATCAAGCAAAGTCTCCATGCATGACCATATACAATAGTCATAACAGTGGGTGACCTATATCAAGAACACAGTTCACTCAAACTAGTGCTGGTAATGCGGGTTGGGTGGCAGCCAAATTTGGCGGGTTGCGGGCTGGCCTCAACCCGCGGGTTGGCAGGCCAACCCGCCTAACTCGTTTTTTTATTTTTTTAAAAAAAATATATTTTTTATGTATTTTTTTACATTTTTTTCATCCCAATATTTTTTTCAAAGAAAAAAGTAATATTAAACTCTATTTTTAGGAAATTACTGAACACCTATTCATAGAATTTGAAAGAGAATAGCATAAATATGCAATCTTATAAGAAAAAACTGGGTAAAAAAGGAAAAAAGAATTTATTTTTTATTTTTTTAAAAAAATAAAAAGTTGGCGGGCCGTGGCGGGCTACGGGCTGGTGGTAGGCTGGCCCATCCAGCCCGCAACCCGCAGACTAGCCCGCTTTACCGGTTCTAACTCAAACTATCATGTATACTAATTAATTAAAAAAGAGAATCTCATATTATAATCAATTTTTTTTTCATTTGCAAGACTTGGACCAAAAACTGAAAAAAAAATAAAGAAAGAAAAGTTTGATTTTAAAAAGTAGAGAGGCTTTTGAATGAAAGAAGGGCATTCATAGATGGAATGTTTGCTTATATTGGAAGGGTGGCCCATGAGCAGCCAGAATTATACAGCTTTGTCAACAAGCTGTGAGCTGGACCATCATACCCTTTACACTGTTTGAGAAAGAGAGAGAGAGTGATAAATAAATATTATAGGCTTGTTTGGAACAATGTTTTCAAACACCAAACGCACGTTTAGCAGTGTTTTTCTGTAAAACGAGATAATCTCCTCCACATGTTTACCTCGACTTACATAAAAATATTTCTCTAACGTGTTCCTAAACTGGCACTATATATAAAAGTAATATATACATACATATATATATATAGATTGTATACATAAAGGTGCAGGCATATACCTATTGAGGTAGAGCATTGCATAGTTTGTATTAATTATAGCTTATTACTGCTTCCGATGCTAAATGTTTGTTTGGAAAATCTTTATCCTAACAGTGCATGTAAGTTAAGACAAAAAATCTTGAAATCCCTAAATTTTTCCCCGGATTCTGTAACTCATTTCTTCCAACGGATTCCCAAACACGCACAATGAATAGTGTACTAATATTGCAATCCAATTTATATAATAAATTTATGAGTTTTTTCCTTAGTCCATTATGTTTGATTGTAGATATCAAGGGGTGTTATTGTCAAAAGGAGTAATTTTCAATACATAAGATTAGAATGTATATTTTAGGAAAAGAAATACACATCTTTTTAGGGAATAACTAACTTAACTATAATTTATTAATAATTTTCAAGGAAAAATTACTAATAAATTCCCGCAGAATTTATTAATTGGTCAGTAACACATGATATTATATGTTTTTATATACAAAAAGTACAATTACTCTGAAAGATAGTATTTGCAAAATCAATATACAATGATTAATGTGTGATATCATTTGTGATAAATGTATAATTAAGTTATATTTAATTACATTAAAAACAGTAGTAGTAGTAGTAATAATAATAATTTACTTGAAAGGTAGTATTTGTTAGCAATTGAAATCATCACCTAACCCTCTAGTCTATTGAGTTTCTCAAAAAAAAAAAAAACTTACCTACCGATACCAATTTTCAGCTGTGTTGACCACATTTTTGCAGAAATTATTAGAAAAGCTTAATTGAGTCATACTCATAGGAAATTATCAAGGTTGTAACAAATTATCAACTCAAGTCTACTTATGAAGATAACTACTTTTTTTTGCCAGAACATATGAAGATACATACAAAATATTCATTTAAAATATTTTCACACACAAATATATATATATATATATATATTTCAAGACTGAAATACACACACTCTTGTAAGATTGAAACTAATCCTTATTAATTAAATCAATTTTATTTAGTGATAACTATAACATGTAACTTGGCATCGAGCACTTGATTCAATTTTAATATTTTTCCTCATAGTTTTAAGGCTAAAGTATACTTTTAGTCCCTTATGTTTGTATTAGGTTTCACTTTAATCCTTTAAATTTAAAAAGTGCACTTTTAGTCCCTCAAACTTAATGACGTTAGTCTCTCTTAACGAAAATTGCTGACTCATCAAACTTAATGCTATTATTTTAAATCTTTTTTATTTTACACAATTTAAAATATCAAATTTATTATATTATTAAATTAAAATTAAAATGTAAGTATGCTTTGTCAACGTTTTATTAAACAGTTATCAATTAAATTTAATGAGCCAGCAATTTCCGTTAAGAGAAACTAACGGCGATAAGTTTGAGGGACTAAAAGTGTACTTTTTAAACTTAAATGACTAAAATGAAACTTGGTGCAAACATAAAGGACCAAAAGTATACTTTAGCCTAGTTTTAATTTCTTTTTCTTTCTCACAATTTCATTTTTTTTAAATTAAGCATCAACAACTAAGGACAACCAAAAAAAAACCCATCAAAGCAAATATGTAAGGTTCAAGGTTTTCCTCTTCTTAAGCGAAGCTTGTATCTCCACCTACCTCAATTCATGTACAGCTATGGAGGAAGACAAATGAAAAGTTGGTATAACAATATTCTGCCAGTTTGAATTAGTAATGAAACTGTTTTTCAAGTATTAGGGCTTGTCTGGAAGCCATTTTAAAATTAGCTTTTACAGATTACGAGGTAAACTTTAGATTTTGAAGAATAGATTTTGGAAAATAACTTTTATAGATTCCGAGGCAAAACTTAGGTTTTGAAAAGTGATTTATGTTTAGGAAAGAGGAAAGAGAAAAAAGAAAAGTAGGAAAGAGGAAAGAGAATGATGGGAAAAATTAGAAAAGAGAAAACTTATGTTTCAAACCGAGGTTTTGTAACCAAAATAGCTTTTCAGAAAAAATTTATACTTGGACAAAATCTAGATTTTAGATCAAAATTTTCAGGAAGTGATGGCAAACAAGCCCTTAATCCAAACAGACCTATAACAAAGGTAGAAGTCCGAAGTTGGCACAGACATGATCATGGGTTTTCTCTTCCTATTCATATGTGGAGAGAAAATCTGAGAAGAAAATAAAGTACGGAATCCACTATATTTTCTCTCATACGTTTTCTTTGCTCCCAAATTTAAACGGGCGAAAACTCATTTGTCCTACTTTTTCTCTTTTATATGTTTTCTTCCTTCCCCAATTTTCCCTCCATTCAAACAACATCAGGAATTAAAGGTGTTAAAAGCGAGTTTAACTACCTCAAAATTAGGTTAGATTTGATCCAATGGGTGAAAATTTAGCCAATTTCTTCCATATACAAACTAAAATTTAGCCTTAGTTAAACAAAATAAGTGCCATTTTTTTTTACATGCTAGCCTTGCATTCAATTGTTAAAAACATAATCGGTAATGTTATTAAGAGGAATAAAGATTTCTCCCTCCCATCATTGAATTCAATCCCTAGATTGAGAGAACCTATATAAAAGCCTACCTTTATTTATGCATTCCAAATTTCTTATCATGAAAAGAGCAACCACAGATCACTCCGTGGTTGATAAAACCAGTCAATGCTTTTATAAATAATTTAATTTATTGATTGAGGACAACCATGCAACAGTAGCAAAAAAGCTTAAGAAAGCCAAATGATTCCATCAAAGGAATAAGAAAATGTATATAAATGACAAAGGGTAAGATGAGCAAAGAAGAAAAGACATATAAATATATATACACAAGGCAGACAATTTAAAATGGCCCCTTCCCCTTCTCTCTGTTCCCCTTGTGAAGAATCCTATGATCTTTTTTTTTAATTATTTTTTTGTTTTTTTTCCATATATGTATGTCGTACACACCCACACACACGTATTTATAAAAAAAACACATTCCGTTTTGTCCCTAAAAAATTCATCGTTAAATGGCTATTTTGCATTGGAAAATTTTTAATTAGCGACGGAAAATATTAGCAACCCTCATTTTAGTTACGGAAAATAACCATTTAGCGACGGATTTTCTGTCGCTAAATGACATTTTAGTTCCAAGAAATAGCATTTATGTTCATAATCTCCATTAGTGAGAAAACAAAGTAATGATAATATGAATTTAGCTTGTGCAAAGGGCTCTTTCATTTTGGGGTATTTGAAGGGGAGGAGAGGGGAGAAATTTTTTTATTAGAATTTAAAAAAATTATAAAATAGGATTATAAAAATCTATAAAAAAGATGATATATATATAAGATAAAAATAGATGGTTTATATGTAATACTTTATAAAATCATTGTTAAAATATTTTATAAATTTATTTTTTTTATAATATATCTATAAATATTTTGGATAAAAATTTGACATTTTAAATTTATTTATTTATTTATGTTTTAGTAAAAAAATCAGTCGCAACTTTGGATTTTAATTTTGATCCACTTAGATTCAATTAAGCTCACTAATATTCCCTAACTTGGTGGACGGCCCAAGAAAAAAGCCCATCTGATGAGGCCTATTATGAGATTGATCGGGAGGCATCTGTAGTTGGAGTTCAGTACCCGTTGGAAACGAATTGCAGGGATCGCTGGAAAACGAAGAGATCAGCGTCGAAGAAGGAAAAGTATGAGTTGGACTTGGTTAGAAGCTGCTCTTCCACTAGGAATCATAGCAGGAATGCTCTGTGTTATGGGCAACGCTCAGTATTACATTCACAAAGCCGCTCATGGCCGAGTATTTCCTCTTCTTCTACTTCTTCGATTTTTATTTTTAGTGTTGTATAGATTCATTCTAATGCTTTTAACAATTTCGGATCTTGCAGCCGAAGCACATCGGAAACGATATGTGGGATGTTGCGATGGAAAGAAGGGACAAGAAGCTCATTGAGCAAGCCTCTTCCGCTTCTCCTAGTTAACCTGGTATCTACCTTCTTTGTTCATCTCTCTTATTCTATATCTTCTGTTGAATGACCTTTCTGTTCTCAGGCCTCGATTTTTGTTCTCGTGGTTGCAGCATATGTCTAATTTTTTGTTTTGGCCCCTAGGGTTTCGAATGGGATTCTAGTAGTACTTTATTTCCGTTGACTGGTTCATATAAATCGTGCTTTCTTTGCAATAGGAAGGATTTTAGGGCTGGGGAAAGATGCATCGATTTCGGTTATTAGCACAAGAATTTAAAACCTTAGTGACACACGTAAGCAAAAGGAGGGTGATAGAAATTCTGCACTGACACATAATTCCACAAATGTATATTGAAATTGAACTATGGAATCAATTACTAGATTTATTTTTTAGAGACATCAGTCGATTACATGAATATAAATGTAGTGGACTATATTTTTCCCATGAGGCTCCTCACAGAGCTAATGTAGGTTTACTATGCAACTTCTTTTGTTTGGCATATTCTGCAGTATGTTGTGTACGATCAATGATCAAGGGTAGTCCATGAGGTTTTGTTTGGTACACAAAAATGAAAGAGGAATGAAAAAATCAATGAGAATGAACCTAGTGATTTTGCGGATGAAAAATGATCAAGATATCTTTATTTTTAAAGAATTAATAAAGAGGGATAGACGAATCCTCGCACTCAAAAGAATAAAGGGGGACAGAAAATAGAGTTTAGCAGTCGTAATATGATGGAGGCCTCTTCCAAGTCCCAACAACAATCAAGTTCAAAATCTTAGTGCTTGTTTGAGAAACCCCCAAAACCATTTAAAAAAGCACTTTCACGCAAGTTGGGATAAAATTTCTCTGACATACTTATTTAAAATTCTGTAAAATCATTTAAAATAAGTTAATCCAAACACTCAAATAATGCTCCTGTTGGAGATGTCTATGAACTATTGTTGGAGGTGCAGTACTGTTCCTGTTACTGTTAGTGATGAACTATAAATTAGGTTTTGGGTATCTTGCCCATGATTGACTTGTGTGTTATTGCTGTCAAATTAACAAATTCTGTATGCTAAGCACGCATATCTGAGTGCCATCTTGCCCATGATTGACTTGTGTGTTATTGCCGTCAAATTAACAAATTCTGTATGCTAAACACGCATATCTCAGTGCTAAGCTTTAGGGGGCACTGTGTCTTGGATAAACAGTACATGCTATTGCTAATTTGCTATGAAGGAAGCAAGACTAGTAAAATTGGAGGGCTGAAGCAATGGACTTGCTGCTAACCTGATGATCGGACTTAAAAATATACTGCTGATTTAAGACTACTTTCCTGTGAACTTGAGAAGTTATTTGCCTCTAAAAGTTGGATACTTGGAATGACTACCTTGAGAACAAAAATGATAAATGATATTTGTATAGCAACCTGCATGTGACTACGTTTTTGGCAAGTATAGCAACCTGCATGTGACCACGTTTTTGAATTGATTTTTTGTTGGGCCTTTCTTCCTCTGTCAGTCACTAAGGAAAATCGGCGAAGTGTGTTTCCATATTCGTATTTATATTTGTATTGTGAGAGATTCATTTTGAAGTGTGCCAAATTGCCAATTGATATTTTGACCCTGAAATTTTATTTTAGTTAGTGTAAGACTCGAGAATCCAATTTTGAGTACAAATTATGATGCTGATGTTGCAAAATGCAGGTTGTTCAATCAACATGCTTCTGAAAGAAATAAATTACTCATCCGATGTTCCGGCTGTTCCTAAGTTCTGACAAAGCATGATGGTTCAAATTTACATTTTATTATATCATTTCTTGTAATATACCTATTATGTGAATCACTTTTCCAAATTTGAATGTGTCAACAGAGGCTTGTTCAAGCTTGTCTTGGGCTTGGAGATATTTATTGCCTGTTAATGTTTAATCATTTTGTCCTTGAATATGCTTATGCTTACATATTAATATAGAGAACAATGGTTGATTAAAGAACTAGAAGAGCAACCTCCACAAGTCTGAGTGATGTTCAATCCATTCCTCCATAAAACGTGGAAGGGAATGTTCGAAAACTGAGGGCTGTTTGCTGTACATAACACAGCAAGTTATAGTTTGAAATTTGAAGCTTACATACAACTGTGTCAGTTTTTTTCCCCTCAAGCATATGTATCCTTCTACTTGAAGCAATTCTGTTGGAGGTATTGTTAGTTGTCGGACACTAAATGTGAATATTTCTTTTAGTGCGAATTAAAAATGGTTTGCCACGTAAATGGTCAATACATTCGCCAAATCCAACCTCAATTGGTAAGTGTGTGACAACAGTGGCTAAATAGTGAGATGAAGAGATATGGACCTTACTACTAAACCTTTTGGGCTTTGACAAAGTTTTTTTTTCCGGTATAAATTATCCGGTATCCTGGGGTACCCTGAGTTCATTGCCCGTCCCAGACTAATCCGGACCCCTCGCGAGGAGACCTTACGGTGGTAGCGAGGTACTGATGGGACAACTTTGAGGTTGCGTTAATTATTGCATCTGTCACTCCCCAGGGTTCGAACCCTTACCCTGAGGAATGCTGGTAGTAGCCCTTGTCAACTTTATCAAGCCCCCATTGGTTGGGCTTTGACAAAGTTGACAGCACAAAGCAGTTCACACCTCGGATGCGTTGTTACTTTGAAGCCTAGCCGTAGCCTGCACATCTTAGATGCTTTAATAAGCTTAAGGCCTGTTTGGAATGGTGATTCAGGCCTTCAAAAGCATCTTTTCAATCATGATTTATGATATTACCAGATAGACATGTGAGATAAATTTTTATTAACTTATGTAAATGTGTTTATGATTAACAGCTTCTAACAAGCACTCGAGCCTTACGGTTTTAGAGAACATGTAGGTTATCCTCAATAGATTCACTGCACCACGTCAATTTTATTGTAGATTGTGGCATAAAAATTGTCCAATAAGTGTAAAGTCGTTGGTCCATCCCCCTTCTAACTATAAGTTCATTATTGCTCTTATAATTCAATAAAAAAAAAATCTTTGTTAAACCAATCACATGAATGATTATTACTTATTCCCTTCATACATCTTTCATGTAGGTTAGATGAGCCGCAAGAAAGATTTACATGTATGGGTGAACATATCATAGTTGAAAATTTTTCTTGAGGTTGATTTTCTGTTTATGCTACTTGAATTTTTGCTTTTATATGTTCCTATATTGATGGGCTTCAATTTATTTCTGTGTGAAAATATACACTATAAGGCCCTGAATAAAGAGGGGTTTGTTTTATCATTTTTTTCCCTTTCTGACTTGCCTCACAAGCTTCCACGTGGCACCACCTAGGATCATTTATTGTCCATGTCAGCACCATGCAAACAGAATTTTCACACTTGGCACTTGTAAGGATTTGGATGATAACTTTATAAAACTATGGGGACTAACCTATTAAATGAGGCAAACTATTGGGGTCTCTGTTGTCATTTTCACATTTATGAATCGACTTTGAAAGTGATTTCCCCACTTTTTGAAGCCTAAATGGTATTTTGTGATCCTCCTTTTCATCCGTATATCCCAATTAATAACATCATCAATACCTTAAATGTTGTACAATATTAAAAAAAATTTAATTATTCAAATATGTTAACAACAAATTTGATAAATTCTGGGATGACATACATTTTGTTTATCTGATGGTTTTACTTTGTTTAGCCAAACAATTGGTTGACTTTCACAATTATAATTTCTTTTTGGGAATATCAATAAGAGTGAAACAATTTGATATGAATTTGTTGACCTTGGCAGCTTGATAGTCACTCTCTGCTTACAACATAAGTTAACTTTCAGAAGCATTACTGATGGCCCCAAGCAAAAACAAAAAATTAAAGCAGCACCATTTTAATAAAAAAAAATAAGCTTGTACTAAAACAAATTCATATAATATATATTCCATAACGTTTCTTAAAACAAGAATACTTTGTCATTAATGTCCAATAAAGACATCCAAAAATGGCAACTGACTAATTTTTGAATGAAAAGTTATTGAGAAGTGACAGAATGGATCGACCATTTTTTCAAAAAAAAAATTAATATATGTGTGTGTGTGTGAAAAGAACCTGTGTAGGTGACATTGACCTTTGATCTTGCTAAAATAAATAAATGGTATCAAATGTTGTAGAGACAGCTCAACTGTTCAAAATGGTCCTTTAGTGCAAGCCAGTCACTCCCACCAACTTCTGAAATAATGCCCTATTATTATTATTATTATTATTGCCAACTTATTTATTTGTTCCTACAAAAGCAGCTTCCACAATTTAATTCCAATACTTAAAAAGAGCTATAACAATTCTTTAATCTAACCTAACAGTGTCATTTTTAGTGGCTGGTTACTTGTTTTAAAGCCAAGGAGAGAAGTATGAGAAGAGAAAATTAGGGGAGATATGAGAGAAATAAATAATTTTTTTTCTTTTATTTAAATAGCAAGTGAAAATTAAAAAATTGGGGAAGGAAAATATATAAAAGCCACCACGATTGTTTTTCCCTCAAGGTTTTTTCTTTCAAAAATAGAGAGATTGTAGGCAGAAAACATACTTTCCCAAATTGCCCTAAAATAGAAAAAGGTGTATGAAACCCCTATCTTTTTCCATATGGGTATTATTGTCATTACGAAATTAACCATTCTTTTTCTCTAGATTTTCTTCTATTTATCAGAATAGAAAGAAAGAAAACATTTTTTTTCCATCCATCAATTTTCTCTCACCCACCCTATGATCTTCTTTACTATTCTATCTCCTCATTTTAGAAGAAAGGTAAATGCTCCTTGAACTATGATGTGAGATGTATCCTCATTCTATTAGCTCTAAAAGACTCAAAAACTTATTTTAACTTTGATGAACACAAAAGAAAAATTAGAGCTTAAAACTTGAAGAGGAATTGAATTTTAATTCAATTTTAGTAATTTTTTTTCAATTATCAAAGACGTTTTATTTTCTGTAAGCTTGCTTGTGGATTTCTTGGGATGCTACATTGGCAGAGCAAGAAGTTCATTGTCTTCTCGAACATGGCTTGGCTTTGACAGCACAACAACCTCGCAATACTTGCAAGACATGGAGCTTGTTTGGCTCAGTATTTACCCAAATGCACATTTAACAGCATTTTTTTGTACAACGAAATAATTTCATTTACATATTTACATCAACTTGTATAAAAATATTTCTCTGCCGCGTTTTCAAACGGGCCGTTTGTGCGTGTGTGAGAAAAGCTCTCCGATCAAGACTCCGTAATCACTAAGAAACAACGTCCTTTTGTTTTTAAACTGTTTTCAATTGGTGAAAGAGAACTATACATATAGTTGTAATGGTAGAATAAATCATATAATTTTGTGAATGAAGATTGATTCATTGATATAATAAGGTAACTCCCTTTGGATAAGTCGAGACAAAACTCGTCTTTCACATCTTTATCTAGGATTGTACGAAATTATTCTCCTAACGGTTTTCCAAACGAGCACGTAGTAGTTGATAAGGATATGATTCATTTCCCATAGATGTATTAGTTTAAATCCTATTAATTACTAACATGAAGACAGTATCAGTAGGTAGTTCATCCGTTCTTAAGGGCTTGTTTGGTTGGGCGGAAGGGGATAAAAAATGAATCCCTCCCCTTGTTTGGTTTAAAATTTTAGAGGGGAGGGGATCCAAAATTTGCCCCATCATTCCCTTCCCTCCCCTTATTTTGGTTCCCTCCAAATTGGGGTTTTTTTGGAGAGAAGCCAAATATTGTGACTAATTTACCTCCATATATTTTATGATATTTCATCCATACCCTTCATGTATAACTTGATGGTATGAACACTTCTCTTCATGTACACAATATTATAATTACTTGATATGTTATGGATACACATGTTTTGAATTTATGGCATTTTATAGCTTGATAATACAAAAGAAAATTTTGGATTGATGGCAAGTTAAGCATAAAATAAGTATTGTGAAATTAAACTATATATAAATTCTATTTTTTAATTATTTAAATAAATTATATGAGGGAAACACCTTAATAATTGTTTTAATTAATTAAATAAAAGAATTGATTAATTTTCATGAGTGAAAACTAATTTAAATGAATTGTATAAGTAAATAAATATAAATCAACATATAAGGATAAAATGGTAAATTGGTTATTAACTTCTCTCCCTTCCTCTCCTAAACCAAACAAAAGATCATTAAAAATTCTTCACCTTCCTTCCCCTCTAACTAAACCAAACAAAGTAACCTTATACCCTTCAATCCCTTGCCATCCCATCCATTTCCCCTCCATCAAACCAAACATAGCCTAAATGTATGGGATAGATAAATAATTTATAAATGTTAATAAAATTAGTTTAGTTGGTTATTTGTAATAAATGTGTGTCGGTTTTTTCCCTCTAAAACATTATCTATAATCGTTATTCTTATTGAAGCAAATGCATTTGCTTTTTGTGTGTGGTTCATGATATGATCATCCAAAAGGGCAAGCAACAGGACAACAACCAAAAAAAAATTGCAAGTTTTGAGAAATGGTTCATTAAAGGTTTGTTTGGTGGGGGCTGAGTTGTATGCATTATGTAATCCCCTCTTCATTTTCTGCTTTCTTGTGTATCATTATTATGATTCTATTGAGATTAAGCACTCAGTTTGAGGCCTTAATTAGTGATGATAATGGGACAGTACTTACTGTTACCTTATATAATATGCATATAAAGGATAAAGAATGGATCTTTATATGAAATGACAAGATATGTTTGTGAAATTTGTAGTTGTGAGTGGGAAGCATTAGCAAGAAAGAAAGAAGGACAAAAGAGGTATTAAATGTTGACATGTGAGAGTCACAGGGAGGAACAAGAATTGGATTCCTTTGCCTTTGGCCTTCATGTGCTGTCATCTCTCATTTTTTGGCTTCACTCTCTTCTAAATATATATGTATTAAAGTGATTTATTCGGTTTTTTTAATCTCTCTAAAAAAAATTAACAAGAACTCGTGTTAACGATCAGAGGTAGTATTTTTTTGTTATTATATTATCATGCATTTAGACAAAAGAAAAACTGTGGATAGAGTCCACATTTTCTCTTCATATTCACTAAATATATATTTTAGCATCTTCGATAGAGTACGCGTGCTTAGTAAAAAACGAATGTGGCACTTATCTCTTCATTCCATTCACATACCTCCGTTCTATTAAAACTCTCCTATACCGAAAATTTTATAATCTAGTGGTATGAAAACTCTTTCGTAAATAGGAGATCACTGATTTAACCCCACTTGTAACATCAACGTCAGGATGCCC
The DNA here is from genome assembly GCA_025593235.1 of Vachellia pachyceras. Classification (NCBI taxonomy): domain Eukaryota; kingdom Viridiplantae; phylum Streptophyta; class Magnoliopsida; order Fabales; family Fabaceae; genus Vachellia; species Vachellia pachyceras. The sequence continues at coordinate 27,620 of JANTPZ010142553.1, forward strand.
CTTGAATTCAAAAATAATTTATTTTTCTATTGAGGTCGAACCTAAACCTAGGTTCAAGAGTTAGCAGTCCATTTCTCGAGAAGAGAGCAGATCCCACGAGCTAACGTGCTTGTTTGGATAAGCTTATTTACTCCCCAAAAGTACGTTCAACAATTTTTTCCGCAAAACGAGATAATCTCCTCATATTTACCTTGACTTCCGTAAAAGTACTTCTCTACAACATTCCCAAATTGATCAAATAAAAAAGTTGAATCTACAAGCGGTCTCAAAAATCTTTCCTTTCAATCTAACCAAACAAAGCATAAGTTGTGTGTGTGTGTGTGTGTGTGTGTGT
>JANTPZ010142559.1:0-11255 GCA_025593235.1 Vachellia pachyceras
CTCATGTTTATGGGGAGGTGCTGCCCAAATTTTGAGTGATCTAAGAGGGGATGTTTTTGAGTAGATCAAAGTTAAGAAAAGGGGTTTTGGAAGCAAGGAAACACATGGTTTCATGAGCAAAGTTGAAAAACCCTTCATTTCCTTATTTTTGCTATTTTCGTCCAAGCTAAAGAAAAAATATAAAGGATGTGTTTTTGAGCATTTTAATGATTCAATTGGCTTCAAAATGATGTTTTGTGTTGGGTAAAGCCAAGAGATGGATTTTAGAAGCTTAAAGGGCCATAAAAATCAAGTCTTGAACTTGTAGGACAATTGGAAAACCAAAAGGGGGTTTATTGTGTTTTTACAAGTTTTATAGCACCTTGGTGGTTGTATGTTTATATGAGTATTATACCATGATTTCTAGGGATTTGAGACCTCCAAGAGCATATTGGAAAAGTTATTCAAGAGAGCCATAAAGTGAAAAAGGAAATTAAAAGCTAGGATCTTGAGGTAGCAAAATTACTAATCTCCTTTTATGTTTATGAAAATGATTTGTGAATGTTACATGAACTTTTATGATGAGTAAAGGGCATGATTTGTGTATGAAATGTGACTTTTATGCTATGGCCATATGCATATTCAAGTGAAGTATGATGTGTCACATATTTATGTATTCATACACATGCCATAAAGTTATGTATGCACATTCACAATGTTTTGATTATGTGGTTTTGCTATTGGGATTCCCAAATCTCATCCCCCACCCACTAACCGTGAAGGTGCAAGCTCAAACAAGGGTAAGGAAAAGATTCTTGATGCATGAAGAGATTGCCTTTATTTGCATGGTTTTGTGTACATATTTAAGATGATATACTCTCTTGATGTTTGTTGTGATTGTAACCCCTAAACATCCACAAGAAAGAACCATATGAATGGGTAATGGTATATGCATGAAAATGAACTAAACTAACAAGCAATGGTAAAGGAATAATGCATGTTAGAGGTAGGTTAATGGACCAAAAAGAGGGCTTGGAGGAATTTATGAAAAAATTGGATTTCAATGCTGAAGGTTCCAAAGGCCCTGAAAAATGAATCTGTTTTAAGCAACATTTAAAAATAGTAAACGAGCTCCAAATGGGCTGAAATTTTCTAGTCAGAAACTACTCATCCTAATATTTAAAATGATATAAAGTTTGTGAAATTTGGATGTGTATTTTGAGAGATATTATTTTCCAAAGTTTAAGGTAAAAACTGGAAAGCTGGAACGAACCATTTTAGACAGTATGTGGTTTTTGAATAAACTGTATCAAATATACAAGAATTCAAATCAACGAGTATTTTTCCCCTTATATTTCACTTAATAATAAAAATTTAGAAATTGGAATCACTCAGTTTCGAGTTTTCTAGAATTAATTATGATTTTTCAAAATTGGGCCATAAAACTGGAAAAAGGGCATGTGAACAGTAACCACGTTTTTTTTCCATTTTTGAAAAGTTTAAGTTCACATAGAAAGCCCAAATTGAGTTATCCAAAGTCCAAGAATGATTCATAAGTGATCTATAATAAGAAAATAGGGGGAAAATAGGAGGTGTCACATACAACACCATAAATTATATAAATATATATAACTTGTATAATTATATTGTATGTATATTATGCTACTGTTAACTTTATTTATGTTATTGTTGGTTTTAGATCTATTTGTTTTTACATTTCCTCCATTTTTCTTTGGCTTTGTATATAAGCATATTTTAAAGCAAATGATAGTAAACCAGAAGTTTACTAAGACTTATGAATTTAATGCTTGATATGCATTAGTAAACCAGCAGTTCACTGATGAATTTAATGTATATCATGAGATAGTAAACCAGAAGTTTACTAATTAATACAAACCAACAGTTTTTCAATGTAAACCAGAAGTTTACTGATGAATTTAATGTTAACATGATCGGTTAGACAATCTCGGTTCAATTATGATGCGAGAAATGATTGAGAATAAATGTGGATATACCCTAAAGTGTCAATAGATACCACTGTTTCTCATATGCTACATGTTCCAAGGGGAATATATTATTAGGTTCTCATAAAGTTAAATACAATATGAGTCCCTCATATTCTTGAAACGGATATAGGAATATATTTATGAAATGATAAACTCACATAGTGAACCATTTGGTTATCATATGGTTTTAATTGATGCATCAACTAAATGGTCTCACATTTATTTATTATCTTATTGCAACCTGAAATTTGCAAGATTCTTTGCTCAAAAAATATGGTTAAAAGTATATTATCTTGATTATCCGATTACAAAATGCCATCTTGATAGTGCTAATAAATTTACTTCAATAACCTTAATTAGGATTGCATGCCCCTTGGACTTGATGTTAAACATCTTGTAATTTATGCTCTCACACAAAATGAGATAGCATAATGATTGGTTAAATGATTGCAACCTTTTTACATGAAATAAAATCTTCCATATTCTACTTAGGGACTAGCCATTTTGTATGCAATGTTGTTAATTAGCATGAGGCCAACAAATTATCTAAGATTCCCCCTTGCAAAGGTTTTTGATTAAAAACCTAATATTTCCTACTTTTGGGTATGTAAAATATGTGCACGTAAAATGTCATATCTCAATCTTACACCATATTTTGGTTCATTTATACTCATTGGAACCACTTTAAATGACTAAAAGTCCAAGAAACCAAGCCTAAAAGATTTTGTTCTTTTGGCACTATTCATTTGGTAATTCCAGAATTTAGGATCAACTTTGAAAATTCATAATTAATTATATAAAAATCAAAACTAAGTGATTCCAAGTTCTATTGAAAGCTCTTTAATGTTATTTGAATGAAAAATAATTTCAGGAACCAAATCCTTGAGAATCAGTAGCAATTTGCGCGGAAGTGATACGACTCATATGGTCAAAAGCAAGTTTCCAGATTTCCAACCCTGATTTTGAAAAATCACCATAAATCGTACACAGCTCCAAATTAGACATTCTACCTATGGATTCAAAGCTCCTTATGTGTACTTTCATCATGCAAAATATCAAGGTCAGATTCAAAGCATATCATAATCAAAATGCTGTCCAAAGTTCACTGCCTCAAGAACATTACAGCAAGTGTTTAATTGATTACAAGACCAAAAATTAAAGAAGAGAAAATAATACACAACATTCTTCAATTATTTACTCCCTCCTCCTTGATGGTTCAGCCCCTAAAAATGATTTATACTGCAAGGGTGAGATTTCAAAGAAATCCCAGTAGCAAGTTAATTAATAATAACATTAACATGCATTATCATCAAGCATGCATATCAACTTCAAGCCATTATTAGTGAGCTAAATCTACACATGCTTCAAGCTACTCTAGCATGCACTAGCCATGGCAAAACTTATCAAGGAGTAGCAACTTTGCATGCATCATATAATATCTCATACTTCTAGCTACTCTAACATACACTAGCCAAGGCAAACATAGCAAGGAGTAGCAACTTTGCATGTGATAAGCCTTGTTATGGGGCTATCAAATTAAAATTAAGCTAAATGCAATATACGGTAACTAACCTAGGTCGATCTCTACGTGGACCCTATATTGAATTACCAAATAATCTAGTGAAAATAACAAATTAACCGAGAAGTATTAAGTGAGTTTTTACTATCTAATTAAACTAAAATGACTTTAAATTCTATAAAATGAATGTCCTAGGTGATTGAATCTACTAACCTTCCTTGTTCAATTTTTATATTGAGTTCTCTTTTTAACTAAGCACAAGAACTAGTAAGGACCCTTACTAATCAATATTTCTAATATTTTAAAATAATCTAAACCTAAACTCAATTAATCAATTAGGAATATCTTTAGTGCTTAGCTCGTGTTAGATTTATAAAAGATCCTCTTTACATCCAATTAATTCCTAGAACCCTAGCAAATGAATTGAATTCAAGAGAATAAAGGAAAGCAATCGAATAACAAAAGAGCTATAGTCCAATCACAATTCAAAGTACCAATCTAACACAAGTATCACAATCCAAATTACATCAACCGATAGTAATCCTTTTTCATATATATAAATCATAATATCTAGCAACCTAGAATTACAATTTGCCCATACAAAAAATTGAAAAGTGAAATTAAAATTTAGATAACTCCCCTAATTGCTCAAGGACTTCGGTTAGCTTTATTATCTTCACCGAAGCACTGAAATTCCATTAGCCACTGTTGGTGGAAAATGAGCGGACGAAAGCTCTCGAATCCCTTTTTGGACAACGATGAATGAAGTGTCAAGGGGTGATGAATTGGTGTGCGCGTTCTGCGAATGGATCTGCTGGAGCTGAGAGAAATGAAAGACGGTGGTTGTGCGATTGAGAGCTCTTTCCCTCGGATGTGGCGGCGTTTGTGTCCGAGAAATATGGAGGCATTGGGAGATTTAATTGTATTAGTGGATGATGATTCAGGACGAAAATGAATGAGAACCTCCCCTCTGTGTGCGCGACCGAAAAAATATGAATGAGAAATGGAATGGGTAAAGTGGCGGCTTGTCTCTCCAGAATGAATGAGGCGGCAGCGTGAGGAGATATGGGAATTGATGAATGGGGGAATGATGATGAGAGGAATTAGGAGGCGGCTTGTGTGTATTCCAGAACAAGCAAGAGAATTTCCCCCAGATCTCTCCGTTGCTCCCTGTGTAAAATGGGCTGAGGGTCCTTTTTTTTTTTTCTTTTCGAATCTGTCTCATCCCCTTTTCTCCTTCTTTTTCGATCCAGCTGTCTCCTCTTCCAGCCACGTCTTCACCCTCTTCAAGTGGCAGCTGGAATTGTTATAAGGCAGAGTTTTTGGTGCGTGGGCTGGAACGTGTGGCCCAATAATCAAGTCCAAAATTGGTCCAAAAGAAAAATCAAAAGTTGAAAACTAAAAAAAATTATAAAATTGCTCAACATATGGCTATATGACTCCAACATTGCATTTGAATTTATCTTTTAATCCTAAATTCTTTCAAAAGTACCATTAGTTAGTTTTAATTTTATATATTTTCCATTAATAATAATTAATGCACTCGAACTCAATAAAATCCAACTAATAGTACTAAAATCCCCAAAATGTTATGAATTCATTTGATAAAATATGAGTAAATCAGCATGTATCATACTCATCATATGGCATCATCACAAAACAATGGCAAACATACATATCAATGACAATGCAATATCAACAGTAAAGTTAATTAATTCTTGCTACCTTGATCCACAAAAGTTCTTGCTCCTTGGTCTTGATCTCTTCCAATACAATTTGTCACACCCTAATTATCATATTAGAAAGGGGCAACCATATTACAAACTCAGCTACATAAAACTCAAGTAGACTTCTTATCTAGCCTTATTCTTTAGAAGCTTTGGAAATTCATAACTTAACTTAGGAAAGTCCAATTGAAGTGGTTCAAGTCTCTAATCAAAGCTCTTTCAATCCTATTTCAATGAAAAATAATAACCAATCATTAAGTTAAGCCCATGAGTCCAGAACTGGAACAAAAAAGCCCACTGTCCGTTTGGCAATACTGGAAGTTACAGTTTTCTACCTCAACTTTGAAAAATCATAACTTTCATTATACAAGTCCAAAAAGTGTGTTCTAGGACTCATATTAAAGATTTAGATGTGTGATAAATGATCCCAAAATTTCATGGGCAGAACAGACTATTTGATCTAGTTAAAGCTCACACGAATGTCACTGTTCCAGATAAGACATTACAGTTTTCCAGCAACAGAGTCTAAACTTGGAAAAATCATAACTTTCAGTGTACACATCCCAAATAAGGTTTTCTATGATTCATTTTAAAGCTTGAGATGTGTACTAAACGATCCTAAAATTTCATGGGCAGAACATATCATTTGATCTGATTAAGGTCAACCCGAAAATTTCTGTTCCAGAATGAAAATTCCAGTTTCAGTTCAATTATTCCCAGACTTCCAGATTCATTTCCCAACGTTTAATTAACATTCAAGCCATGCACCAATGATTTAAACTAACCTCTTAACATTTAGATATTCCAAATAAAAATTATGATCAGCCTTTAAGCTTTCTTTCTCCATTTTACATGCAAACCCGATAGCACATGCATATATATATATAGATACATGAATGCATACTCATTATCATGAATTCCTTGCTGGAAACCCCATTTTTTACGATTTAAAACAAGGGTTGAGTCTTTCAAAATCATTGGGGCATAGTTTAAGCATCAAGCAACACACTAACAGATTCCAAAATGAAGCCAACAGCCAGGCACAAGTTTCAGCAACAAAACACAGACGAATTGCTTCTGGTTTCTTGTTTAAGCTCTCTCTTTTCCTTTCTCACTAAACCAGACAGCAACCACACTCAAAACAGGGACCTTTTTGTTTCCAAAATGTTTCCTTTCCTCTCTCCCAATAATCCTGAGAAGAATGACAGCAAACAGGGACCTTTCGTTTCAAAGAGAACCAGCAACGTTCTCTTCATTCTCTTAGCTTAAAACTACACTGTCTTGCTCTGTTTTGCTGTCCAAACACACACATACATACAAAGAGCAAGCCACAAATTTATTGACTCTTAGACAAGCAAATGGACCTCTGTTTTTCTGTAACAAGGTAGAACACAATGCACACACTCACACAATCAGATTCCGTTCGTTTTCAGCAAGGAATGACTCATTTCAACCAGCAAACCCACCAAGAACACAAGCCCAAAACGTGTTAAACATTTCAGGCTCAAGAGCACCCATTTACTCACAGATTCACACCACTTCCAGCCAAGAAAATCGAATCCACAAAGGTTTAGAACTCACCTAGGCTGCTAGAAATGAGATGGACCGATGCTCTCCTTCTTCCTTGCTGCTGTTGCTCTTCTTGCTTCCGTTCAGTTTCTCACACGCTTGCTGGTGTTTCTGGAAGGAGCTGGAGTTGCTGGCCCAAATGGGAGAAAATTAAAGGGTAGGCAGATGGATGATTTAATGAAGAATGGAGAAAGCACGTGAGGTGAGGAGAGGGAGGAGCTATTTATAAGCATGGAGTTACAAATTTGCCCTTGTCCTATTTATAAAGTTGATGTGTCACCTTCTAGAGGAACCAAAATCCTCACCATTACAAGCTTGACAAGTGGCACTCTCTTGTCCATGTAAAATGATAAGAAGCTCCTACGATATATCAGTACACTTTATACCGCAATAAATTCATATTTTACAATTTCAATGTCTTGGACACTCCAATTATTTTTTTATCCATGCCATAATATATTCTTCTCCTTTTTTCTTCCAATAGTAGTTCTCATCTCAATTTATTTACTCTTATAGGCATTTATTTGAAATTTTTCCAAATAATGATCCTGATCAGCTAAATTAGCTCTTAAATTCGTTAATCTTTGGCTGGGGGTATTTTGGGAATGAAATCACTTTTAAAATGTCTTATAATTCCCAAAATATATTATCCTTATTTTTCATAAATTTTCCTGAGATCCAAACTATTTTTCAATAATTAATTTTGACTAATTTCCCCTTAATTAGTCACTATTTCAAGGTCACCGAAAATTTCATAATAATTATTTCTCATCAAATTTTGAATTTTTGAGTTTGGTGTACTTCCCACGGGACTTTTCTCTATTTAATAAAATTATCTTGTATTTTTTTTGGAATTTTCGAGTATATTTCCAAAATTAAACAATTGGCCCGGAACTTTTTGAAATTACACTTTTGCCCCAATGTTACCCTAACTTCACATCTTGGCCCAATTTCTTCCTTCAATTAATTTGGCCCTTAAATACTTAGGGATTGTTTATATTCTAGTTATAAAAAATTCAGGGTGTGACATATAGAATATAGCTGATTGTGAATTTTATGGCACGGTCTCCCGAGTGTCATTCGATGTAATTAATTGTACTGAGAAACTCAAGAGTTATTCGATGTACAAAGAGTTACAATTAACATTCAGCTGTATTAATTGTACTATTAATTGGTTATGACCCTTGGAGGTCATTCTTATAGACCTATAAATAGGGCTTTGTACTTGATGAATAGAGTATGGTGAAAAAGTGAATAAGAATTGCGTTACTCTCCCATTTCCTCTTCTCTTATCTTCTTTTCCCTTATCCTGAATTCTCTTACTTTTATGACACACACATATATCTGGTTTGCAATTGCAAATCAAGTCAGTTTCACATGGGGTTGAAATCTAAACAACTTTCTATGATAAAAACACTAGCCGTGACGTTTGTTAAAAAATGATAAATGAGGATTATTCCAGCTTGAATTCACTTAATCAACGGGTAATATTTTTGCAACAAATTTAAAGTTTATGATTAGTGTTTGTAATTATTGAAGTTTTTCGATTTACAATTAAGTGATGGCTTGAGAATCGGCAATAAGTTGGATTTTAGAATCAAATCCTCAAAGCATCCATTCTTTTTACACAAACTGATTTATCATAACCAACTTATAAAGGCAAAAATGCACACATGTTCCTCTAGCTCAATACAAGACTTAAATATTAGTCTTAATTTTTTAAAACATCCTTCCAATACTCTAAATCTGATACCGTTAAACTCAAACGATACTTTGTGCCTATCGTTTTTATTTTTGAAAAACAAACTTAATATGTCAGGATTTAAGAATATTTTAGCAACATTTAAAATTTTATATAATATCATGATTGTTTCGCTAACACGGGTGAGGATTATTAGATAACTTAAGTGATACTTTGTTTAAAGGATTAGGTATGCTTTTTTTTTTTTGCCAATTTATAAATCTAGGTAGGATTCTAATGATAAACCTATATATATAAACATTCCGTTATAACTAATAATTTCTTACTCTTTATTTAAAATTTGGGGCGGACTTTAGTACATAACAAGATGAAATACGAAACTGACAGCATAATTGGTAACTATTACTGCACTAGCAGTCTCTAGTTGGTTGCAACTGGGTATGAAGCACAAGTATTAATAGAGCAGACTCCATCTGCCGAATTTGTGTTCCTTTGTATCATGAAGTATCCTTTCATTCCCCAATCTTTTCCCCACAAGTTCTTTACAATCCAATAATCTCTTCCATCTTTCGAACCATATCCAACGATCAAAACAGCATGATCTGGACTAGATCCGTTGGGGCAACTTTCACCATCAACAATGCCATAACAAAATAAAAATAAAATTAATTAGTAAAAAATTGAAGAAGTTGGCGTAGTTAACAATCAAATTCATAACTTTATGCGATGCATATGAGTGTTGAATCAGTGTATACTTAAATGTTGGTGGGAAACTCAATTCCACACACGCACACTCTCTCATGTCGTTAATATAAATATTAGATAACAAATTTGTACATATTAAATAAACTAGTAAATTTATTTTTTATAACCATTGTGTGTTTAGCTTCCTTAAAATACCCTTTTTTTTAATCATATACATTGTATATTTGAATTGCACTTGATATAAACCACTTATACCAGTATCCTATGGGGATGATTTGAGGGGGACGTATCAATTTAAGAGAAAAAATGGATAGAAGTATTGTACTTGGAACTAAAGTAAGCATCCTATCGTTTTCCATATTTAGGACCTAATGGATATATATTTTTAGGAGACAAAATGGATTGAAGTATTCTACTTAGAATTAAAGTAAGCATCTTATCCTACTGCATATTTAGGACCGAATGGAAATATATTAGAAAACCCCCAAAATATATGAGCAATCTGCTTGGATGATTTGAGAGAGAGAAAATATCAATTTGAGAGACAAAATGTACTGAGTTGTTGTATTTGAAACAAAGTAAATAATCTATCCTATTGCTATATTTAGGACCAGGATGTGTGTGCGCACGCGTATTAGAAAACCCCAAAAGGTAATCCCCGTATGTAAATAGTAGAAGAATGGAAACTAGACAGACTGAATTGGGATTATGCGAAGGCTTACACTTGAAGCGGCGATGAATCGATAGCCACAGTAATAGGTCGTTTAGAGGTGGCACACAAGAGAGCACCATCCGATTGTTCTACACTTTGATGGCTCTTAATTTTCACTACTCCATTGTTCTGAAGAAACACACACGGACAGATATATACACATAGATAGCACAAATTAAATCAGGTAAAGAAAAGATGTAAATATATAATTTCAAACTTGCTTCGACAAACTTAAAGGAAACAAACCTTATCGGCTCTGCAATGACCCTGTTTAGCAGCATAAGAATAATCCTTTTCTTTGCTGATGCCACTATGTTTGATAACCCAATCAAAGGCAGAAGAGGGCAATCCTCCATCACAACCCAGGCTCTTAGAGTCACAATCTATGAGTTCTTGTTCAGAAAGGCTAATAAGTTTCTTTGTGGCTATGGCATGCGCTGATTCAATGGCTCCAGCAGCTGCAAATGCCCAACAGCTACCTACGAAATTGAACCATGAAACATTAAAGTGTTAGTCCATCGAGGTTCCAAAGAACTTCGAAAATAAAGCAACATACTTCAACTAATCATAGTACCTGTTTAGTATATGTTTTTGAGTCTATATACTCTTCAATGTAGTGCGTGTGTGCGTGTGTTTTGCAAGAGCACCTCACCACAGTTCTGTTGGTCTTTAACTGGAGTCACAACTCCTTTTAGTCTCCAATCCACAGAAGCAGGTGGTGCACAGTTCTGCTGCACATGATCCGGCCTCGAGACCGCCGCGGCGACAGAGTCTTTTTTGGCCTGCGTTGGCAGCTGACCGAGGTACACTTTCCTAAATTCCTCAGGACTCATATCAGCAAACTTGTTGAGTCCCAAACGATACCCAGATCTCTTGGAATTTGTCTCTATGATATACTTCAGATTCTTTCGGAATATTTGGTATCTAGTTTCTCTCTCTTCAGAGTTTGGGTAATTTTTTCCATGACCCTTCATCCATTTTTGGAATATTCCAAACTCTTGTTCACCTTTTGAAGGGAGAACGGATTCCTTAGTAGGGAATCCTGAAGAGAGACATGTTTGAATGAAAAACCAGATCAAGAAATGATGGAACAACCTAGAAATGTAGGATAATGTCATGCTTATTAGTAGTTTCAGATAGACACTGACAAATGAAACTTCAGATAAGCTTGCCTGGAAGTGAAACCAGCGATGAGGTATTTATAGTGTAGTTCCGCTTGGTTGTGAGGGAAGAGGACAAAAAAAAAAAATTGAAAATACCTTGTACTCCCCTCTTGTTTTAAGTCACTTATGGCCTTATGGGTATGTTTACTGGAACAAAGAGAAATACATTAGCC
>JANTPZ010142563.1:0-11689 GCA_025593235.1 Vachellia pachyceras
ATTGATAAATAACATATTTAATAGTTATGGGTAATATTGCTACATTTTTAAAGCTTTCGGGTGACATGGAACCCAAAATAATTTGTAAAACAACATTGCTCCTCAACAAAACCCTTCAAAATAAATTTGTTGAATCAGTGGTCTCCACAAAAAGTTGTTCTAGCTTCTGGACTTGCTGAAAACGCCCATGCTGAATACTTTCTTGAGCTTCTTGAAGAAGTGGGTCCTGCTGCCTGGGTTTCCTCTGTTGGATGAAGAACCTTGACCTCGACTTTGATTTCCTGCCAAAAAAATGGAAAAAAAAAACGATGTAATCGGATTAGCTATTATTAATAATATCATTCAGCAAATAATTTAATGATGATCATAATCATAATTATAACAACATAACTCTTGCATCATAATCATAATAATATAACTCTTATACTAAGTGGGAAAAAACTCGCATGTATTATGTGAAATTTAAGAAATCAGCTGCACTGCTCATAAAATAGTAAATTAATGTATTAACTTATGAACAGCGCTAAGTTTCTTTCTACTTTATACATGCCAGATCCCCCACTTCAATGTCACAAATATTATATCTGTGAGCAAGCGCAGGTACGAGTTTGGTTCTTTTTTGCCATGAAATAAATTATTTTGCTATTTAGAATAAATTCTAAGAGGAAAAGGAAATTTTAAAAATATTAAAAACATTGTTCTATGTAAGTAAACTATAAATAATGATAGCAAGAATATTATTGATTTGGTTAATAATTAGATCAGTTTATTTTATTTTTGCGTTGTATTTGATGCAAAAAGGATGCATGATTGATTCTTTAGAATCATAAATAATTCTTGTTCTGGATAAACATTTAGAAAATAGAAATTATAGTGCATGTTTAGGAAACACTTTTTTCTAACTGTACAAGCCAAGACAAAATCATCTCAAAATCTGTAAAAACATCTCAAAATCCATAAAATCATCTTGAAATTTATAAAATCATTTTGGAATTCGTAAAATTATCTCGAAATTCGTAACTTCTTTCTTCTACCGGATTTCCAAACACATACACACAAAATTTATTTGAAAAATGCAACAGAATAACCTATACCACATACAAGACAAAAAAGAAAGGGAAATTTACCACTAGATCTCAAATAGAGGAATTAATGAATAAAATGTCCTGAAGATTAGCAAAATTGATATCAGGTCCCAACAGTAGCTGGTTCAATTGTCATTAGCAACCTCATCAGCCATCAATAACAACTGGACCAGCTACAATTAGGACGTGATAGTAATTTTACCAAACTTTAGGACCTTTTGTTCATTAATTAGGTTATTTGAGGCCAGATGGTAAATTTCTCCAAAAGAAAAAAGAAAAGCTATTTTTAATCAAATTATTTCATTAAAATAAAGAATAACTATATATGTAGAATTATATTGTAAAATGTTGCAAATATATTACATATACACTGCAAACAATTAAGATTAAATATAGAAAGGTCGCAAAGTATACGTTAATTTTACGTTACAATCTAAACTTAGAACTATAAATATATACAAAAAATTATTTATAATGAGAAAAAAATAACTTCATTTTCTTCGTCTGCCAATTCTTGCTACCAAGGAAATGAATATTGCAAAATGGAAATAACATATTTGTTTCTAAATAATTTCACTTTTCGTTATTTAAATAAGTAACTATTCGTCTTAATTTCCAACTAATCTAAGGAAATCCTATTTTCCAAAACTTTCCCGTCCGTTCAAAGAAAAATGATAATTACAAAATCTATAATTTATAAATTTTACTATGGTAGTTAATAACATTAATAATCAAATATTCTCTTAAAACTATAGAATCAAATCACTGTTAATGTACACTACGATCATTCAATGTCACAAGGATTTTTTTTTATTTTGTCAGCAAGAGATGAAAACATCTCATAACATCAAAAATAAAGGTTGCTAGTGCAAAGAGTATGAATTATTTAAGAAAAGTTATCAATAAATCTTGTCTGGTATATATAAAGGAACAATTTATTGGTTGAAAGACCAAATATATTTTTGTATATAGAAAGTATTGGTACTTTATAACATTTCATACACAGAAAAGTACGATGCTTGAATTTAGATCATTATCTTCAATAAAATTTCCAAACACGAATCTCTCACCAATTATTTTTAGAAAATAAATTGTAATTTTTAGAAAATAAATTGTATTGCGATTGTGATAATGAATTCATGCCCCAAAAATCTCAGAAAGGATTAACTTCAAATATAATTCCTATCTCTTCCTTATTAGACTTAGTTTGGGATTTCGTTTGGAAAAAGTCTCACAGCAAACAAATAGTATGTATAAAAAAACATCTAACCACTGGTATAATGTCACATTGAGGCATAAGCATTGGGCTATATACATACAAGAATGCTTCTAGGAAAGTATAATTCATGTTGGTGGGCAAAAGAAGTATAATTTCATGTTAAGAACTAGAACCTAATCATAATATCAATATTTAAACACATGCAACAAAGCATCAAAATTCATATCTGCTTATGTCACAATGGAAATATATTTACAATGCAGTATTATAGCTCGAGACCACTCACTCACATATCCAATTTAAGTTTCATTACCTTCAGTAGCAAAATTTACAAAGGAAGGTCCAGGGGAGCTCAAAAGATAGGGTTTCCTTGCCCAGTACTCTTTAATTCTCTGTTTTGCATACTCCATGTAGTCAAAGTCAATTTTGTTCACATGTGCCTGTAAAATTCAGCCCAAAAAAAAAGACCACAAAGAATGAGATTACTATGCTCCTGTAAGTCCCTATAGGGACTGAGATACAGTAGAGGACTTTCAGTAGCCACTGGCATTTAGGTAGTGAAATAAGAGAGCTGGTAGAAACTTGAAAAGTTCAAAGGATTTTAAGTTGTTTCTACATTGATATTTTAATCTTGCCAAGTCATCTAGCTAGAGGTAAATACAGAATTAAAATAAGGGAAAAATCTAAGGTAAATGCATACCCATCTACTCAAAGAAAGGCAGAATAAGACTGTGGGTCCGTTTGGGAATGTAAATCGAGATAAATATATGGAGATTTTGACCCAAAAAAAAATATGTGGAGGAGATTACCTCGTTTTACGGAAAAACACTGTTGAACGTTTTAGGGAGTTCAGAAGCTCCTCCAAACACAGCCTAATTAATTACTTCCTCGAGTCCATTTTATAAGACTTCCAGCATGTTTCCTAATATAATATATTTTGTCTTATGTATTAATACAGTATTTCTAACTAACTTTAAAACCTCCGAACTAATTAATCAAATTCCTCCCACTAATGGCCTTTATTGAGGGTAATTTTGATATTTTACAGGAAATAACTAATTTAGTAATTTTGATATTTTACACTAAATAACTAATTTTAACTAACTTTAAAGTTGTTATTAGTTGCTTATAATCAAGACTGGAGAGAGGGCGTATTTATTATTGATTTCCTTTCTTTTGTAAAAGATCTGATTAAGAATATCTTATCACTAAAGCTAAAGAAAGAATATGTGAAATTACCGAAATTACTCCCCACAAGCCCCAGAATAGATGATTTGCAAGTGTATACTTCTCAGCTTCATGAAGCAACTGTTCTACTTCATCGTCACTAGCCTCATGGCCTGTATTTTAGTCCAGAAAATTCAGGATGGCGCATCATAAACTCAGTTGTTTTTTTTTTTAAATAAACACAAAAAACTGTTCAAATTATGAATTAAATGATCAATTTTATAATTTGGAAAGAAAAACAATAACTCCTCTTTAATAGTAATTAATAAATTTACACCATCAGATGAAGTTGTGTTGAAATAAAGACAAAAGTGCAATACCTGAAGTACCCAAATATGCTCGCACAAATCTTTGACGCTCCTCCAAATCTGTCAAGAGAAAGTGAGAAACAACCAGATGATAAAGAACAAGGAATGAAAATAAATTAGACAAGCATCATACCAGGACATTTACTGAAGTCAAGAATGTGAGGTGTTTCTGTATGATAATCAGCTGCCATCTCGCAGAAATGGTTTGCGATGTCATATGCTACAGGATTATATCCTGAATATTCATAATCCTGTTTCAAAAGGACAGCATTAAAATCACAAGTCTAAGATCATACATCATTTTCAAAGGCTCATATCTATGATTAAAAATTAGATCACCATTCAAAATAATCATTAATCATGATAATTTGACCTTAAAGTGCTGTAAAGGCTCTCAGCAACTAAGTTCTTCAAGCTGTAATAAGACAATTCAAGGTTTCGTATCCAGATTTGGAATAACAGGCTGCCACCATTCAGGGTAGGTTTCTAATTTTCTTTTCACAAAGTTAAATGCTTTATCCTTTTTAAGAAGAAGAGGAATAACTAGTCTACAATTATGTTCAATCCCATTCAAGTAAAACCACTTAAAGGTGTTTGCCTAATTATAATATGTATGAGGATATTTTTTCCCACAAGTTTATGCATTATTCAAGTGGAAAAATGTCGACAGGACTTTCAGTAGTGCAGTGGAATTTGTTGTAACAAATGGTAAAATCCATGTATTGCAAGTCTATGACAAAAAGCAGAACTAGCCTTTTCTTCAAAGCGTGTCCTCCAATCAAACAGAAAAGAAGCAACAAAACCTTACATTCACAAATTAGCAAAAAGAGAGACTCACAATTAGGGTAACAGAATTGCTCTCTTCATTAAGCATTATGTTACCATATTGCAAATCATTGTGGCAAAACCCTATGCGTTGCTGGTCACTTGAGAGCTCCTTTTCCAAAGCATCAACTTCCTTGTCAATTGTGTCCAGATAAAAGGCTTGAACTTCTTCGGGGGAAGATAAACCCTTGGCTACGCTAATCCATTTTCTGAAGCATTGAGATAGAATTGTTTAAGAGACGACCAAACTTAAAATCTGGAAGAAGCAACAAACCTTCTCTTGTGAGAAATGTGACAGGGTTCTTATCTATGACAAACAAACTCTTTTCTCTGAAACTTTTAAAGATTGAGGAAGCGATGGGAAATCAGAAAGCTCATACCGTATTTTATCCCATAGGATGATTTTCTTTGGACCTGACATATCAATATCATGAAACTCCTTCATTTTGGCTGCTATAAGAGCAGAGATAGATGGATCACGCAGGTCAGATGCTGATAAAGTCTGGAGAATTCACATAGGAGTTATACAGATCAGTCTCATTCAAGGAAGGGTGTATATAAGCATATCAATTTTAAAATGGGATAGTGCTAAACAGATATGAGCAGTTGCCAAATATCACATATCATTAACTGTGAAAGAGGCCTTCCTTTGGTATCTACATAAATAAGATCACTTCGAACATTAAGCTTTTAAGTTAATCTTATCCTTAACACAGTACCAAAACTTTGAATCAATTTGTCAAGTTATTATATAATTGCACAAATTATATACGCATTCTTCCTACAGTTGTGATTATGAACCAGGTTAAAAAATACCCAATTACTTTAGTTCGAGGGTGCATTAGTATTAAGATGAGTATAAGTTCAGATCAGTTACCCGTGCTTTGATGAACTCTTCCACGCGACCATTAGAAAACCGGCCTAGGAGTCTAGGACCCTGCTCATTCTTAGACAGGAACTCAAATGCCCGTATCTCATCGTCCCTATCAAAGAAATTTTCCACACCCTCGCCATAAATTCTAACAACAACTTTCCTTGAGGGTTCCCCAGTTCTTGTTGGCCATTTTATTTGGAACACCTTATTTGTCATCGCCCCCTTCATTGGGATCACCTGCAATGCATCTACATCTTGGATATTATCCCATTCACTAGCTAATGATTTTAGAAGAGCCTTTGCTTCTTCGGGGAGATGAACAGCTATGTTGTTTGCAGGATGATCTGCTTCTTCCACAACAGAATGATCTTCCTTGTCCTTTATAAGATGATCTGCTGTTTCGTCCACTACAGGATGATCTGCTTTCTCCACTGCAGGATGATCGCCTTTCGCCACTGCAGGATGATCCGCTTTCTCCACAACAGGATTATCTGCTTTCTCAATTACAGGATGATCTGCTTTGTCCTCCTCGGGATGGTCCTCTTTATCTTTTGCATCATGATATGCTTTCTCATCCACGGGATGATCAGCTTTGTCATTTACAGGGTTCTCCATAGAAGCCATTGTGAAAGACTCCCAAACTCCAAGCAAAAGCAAGGAATTACCAAGCTTTCTAGCTCCTTATATTCAAGACTGTCAGGCCCGTACAGCAAGGATAAACATGAACCATAAGAAAACAGAAATAATTATATCCAAGAAATGCCAGGTCATATCTACTCAGTCATGTAGCATATGAGATCAAGGGAATGGGAAAGAGGAGATTGATCATTGTCACATAAGAGTTTCCTTTTAAAAACAAGAAGGAAATGAAACAACTATGAAAATGTAAATAAGAAAACCTTAAAACGATTCAGCAATATAAACAATCATGGTAGTTTCCATTTTATTTTGTGTCTGACAAGGATGCCTCGTTCTCTCTTCGAACGTGATGTCTGGAAAAGATAATAGAATCACTTAAAGACACCCAAAGCATCCAGGTTTATATCCTTAATCTAAGAAATAGTGTTCTAACAATAACTATGTTCATTATTGATTGGCCTACCTAGCACTAAAATATATTCGCAATATGCATTTCAATTCAAGAACAAGAGAGACCTTAAATTGAGTTTATGATTTAGAATCTTAAAAATAGATTAACTAACACTTGCAGTCACCAAAGTGGAATGGAACAGGAAATTGGAAAATTGAGGTCCCAGTTTTTCAGACGAATTGAGATAAAAACGAAGACTAAATTCAAAATACTCATTAAATGAAGCGAAAAGATTAAGATATAAGAACTAAAAGCATTTCGTTTTCTCGCGTTCAACTTCTCATAGCTTTCTGGCACAAAGAAGAAATATATCATAGCTCATTTTCATTGTTAGAACAACACAAGAGTGCTGAATGTGTTGGTAATATAAAAGCATATCCAAATCTGTAAAAACCATTTCGAAATCCGTAAAATATCTCAAAATTGCAATTCTCGGGATTCCGAAACACACACAATGATTGCACAAGAGAGAATAAAAAACGCATATAACTTATTATAACCCATGGCATTTCCAAACCAATTCCATTTAAGAATTCAACCAAAACAGAGCAATGATAGTGAATCAACAAAATACCAACCTCAACAGAAGAGAAGAGTGAAAGCGAATCGAACAGCGGCGTAATCTCGGCAACCGGCGACGAGCGGTGATCAGAGGTAAAAACTAAATACTGAAAATGAGAGAGAACGATTGAAGGGAATTTTGAGCCGTTGGATACAACCGTTCTCAGCAAGAGAATAACTGTAATGGTTGATCAAGGCTCCTGGAAGTGAATGAAGAGAAAGGAATTTATAGTATGAAAAGCTCCCTCTAATTTAGTTGTTTTAAAAGACGAATGGAGATTAATAAAAGATTTTAAATTTAGAAAGTTCTATTTTGTTACGAAAATACCAACTTGTAAAAATAGAAATTTATTGTTACTCCCACTTTGACTTTGAGAGAAATAAATAGATTTTTTTTCAATATTAATGATAAAGAAATGAATTTTAATGACTCATTTTATGCTTCAATGAATAAAAAATATGCGCTTAAATATGATATTTACATTGCTCTTTTTTGGCATCAGTTCCTAATGTCTTCTTTAAAACAAAAATGCATATTTCGTAAGATTATTACGGTTCTAAATAATATAAAGAAAAATTAGTTAAATGTTATATCAACCCTTTGTCTAAATTCTATTATAAAATGTAAAGACTATGATTTACATAAAATAAAAAATATTTTTTATGCAATGGCGTTTATATTAACACTTTTCCACCATCTTGCTTTTTTGCATGCTCAGAACACGTGGATCGTCCAGGACTTGACTTATCCCCATTTGACTACATAAGCTATTGTCCAAAAAGAAAAGTTACAATGTAACTTTGTCGTAAAAATTTTCATACAGCAGCAATGTTGTCTCAAAAATTTTTAAATATAATATTATCTTAAAAATTTTAAATTGCAGTAATGTTACATCTTTTTATTAAAAATATTAACAATCAAAATTAATCATTTGAAAGAAAGTTAACCATCAAAGTTAATCTTTTTAACCTAAGAGGTAACATTACATCACTTATTATGAATGCTATATCACCGGCATGTGCTTTGGAGGAGGAAGTTAGAGGTGGAAAAACTGGTTAAGCCTGCGAGTTGGAATGGGATCGCCCCCGCCTAAATCACGGGTTGACATGTCAGTGTCCTAACCTGCTTTTTTAAAAAAATTAAAAAGAATATATTTTATTTTTTTACTTTTTTAATCTCAATATTTTTTACAAAAAAGATGTAACATTAAATTCTATTTTTTATGATAAACAATATCTAATACATTAAAAATAGTATAAAATATTTTATTTTTCATATCAAATTTCTATAATACTATATTTAAAATTATAACAAAACATTAATATTTATATTTTTTGAAAAACTTGAAAAATGTCAATATTAAAAATTTATTTGTTGGAGAGACTCAATAACTACGCAATTTTATAGGGAAAACTGGGTAAAAATTTTAAAAAAAAAGTTTAATTTTTTAATAATTATTTGGTGGGTTGACGGGCTGGCCAGCTAACCCACCAGCCCATCAAAAGCGAGCTTAGGCTCCTAAAAAGTAGCTTGTTGAAGGTTGTTTTAACCTATAAATCGCGAGTTGGCCTGCATTACGAACCCTAAAGGAAGTCACTCACATTTCGAGAACAGCAAATGTCGGGACAAATCATCTAGCCAAACAAGCTATTGGGATTTCTGGGGGTGTTTGGGAACACTTATTATTTTCTCCTTTTTTTCACATTGCACACAAACTGATATAAAACTTTTCCCACATACTTTATCTCGATTTGTGTAAAATTACTTTTTCAATGGATTCCAAACAAGCACTTTGTCCGGTTTCGCTAGACTAGTCCCCACCCTTCCAAATTTATTGATTCAAAAGGATTGTAACAAACCTACTGATTAATTTCAAGGTTATCAACCTGATTTATGATAAAAAAAGAAGTTATCTTCAATTTTTGTTGTTAATTTTTCAGTTATCCCATTTAAAGACTCACATAACATATCATTGTATTTATTGCATCATCAATTTAAATTACCATATATACTATTCTTAACAAAGTTATTTATATACCATTGTGGTCCTTATTATAACTTTACAAGTCCACTTTAGAAGAAATTTTTGCCTTAAATATAAATAAGCTTAGAGTTTATTAATGCTCCTCTACTTCTATTTACAGTAAAGAATGAGAAGAAATTTAAAAAATTATTAAATTTTAAAATGAAGTTAATAACATTTAAAATTTTCATTCATCATTTATAAATATTATCAAATGAGAAACCGTTTGAATCGAGGAAAGAAGGGAAAGAATTAAACATGATTTCTAAATATTAAATAAATAGAAGGAAAAATTGAAGAGTGTGTGGGAGAGAAGTAAAAATGATTTCTAAATATTAAAATAAATAGAAGGAAAATTGAAGAGTGTGTGTCCCATCAATTTAAATTACAATATGCCTCCGTAACGTGTACTAAACATGGGCAATTAATTGAAGCATCAATCACAAAATAAAATAATATAAGAACAGCTTGAACGTCACTATTTTCGAAGTCCATTTAATTTTTTCCCGCGAAATCTGGTTTATCCTCCACCGCCCCAACTGTCTCCACCACCTGCCTTAATAAAGCCGCCGCCGCCCCCCCCCCCAAAAAAAAAACCTCCCTTAATCCTTCGCTATAAACTCTCACTCCCCATCACACCATAAACCTTCTTCGCCCATCTCTCCTCCTCCCTCTCTCACTCCCCCATGTCCCCCGCCTATCCGCCGGCCTCCGCCACGGGCACCGGCCTCGGATACGGCATCGCCATCGCCGTCAGCATTCTCGTCCTCATCTCCACTATCATGCTTGCCTCTTATGTTTGTGTCCGGATAAAGGCGAACGGCCACGGCCTTAACCGGCGCCTTAGTAGCAGCAGCAGCAGTAATGATTCCGACGATCCGGTGGTGGTGGTTTTGGGCCTGGATGAGCCCACGTTTGAAGGCTACCCGAAGATTGTGCTGGGGGAGAGTCGGCGATTGCCCAGGCCCAATGGAGGCCCATGCGCTATTTGCTTGGGAGAGTATGCGAAGAATGATACGGTGCGGTGCGTTCCGGAGTGCAACCACTGCTTCCACGTGGAATGCTTGGATGAATGGCTTCGTCTGAGTGCCACGCGCCCACTTTGTCGGAACTCTCCCTCTCCGTCGCCGGGGCCGACGCCGGTGGCCACTCCTCTGTCAGAATTGATTCCACTTGCTTCTCATGCCCGGTGAGACGACGACTGACGCCTTTCTTCTTATTTTAATTTTCCATAGGAAGTAGAGCCAACTCAATTTTGTACGCTGAGTCACTGACCTTTTTTAATTTATAAAAATCTGATAATTATTGTATTGGCTTCTGCATATTATTTTATTACTGGATGGATTTGTTGTTTCTTTCATTTTCTTTTTCCTGAAATGCCTAGAAAAATCAAAACGTAAATTTAATAACAATTATGATGTTTGTTACATTAATTAGCGTTCCAAGCAATTTTTTAATATTGTAAAATGAAGTTTGACAAAAAAAGGTAAAATATAGATATAAAGTATATAGGTAGTAGACGCTAGAGAAAAAAAGAGATTTGTGGATAAATCCCTAATTGCCAAATTAATCGTAGAGTGTGTCTTTCTGTGACATATAACTGAAGTTTCACATAGTTTCACCTTATGCAAATAATTTTTTATAAATATACAAAATTGTCAATATATAAATACAAGTGAATTTTCATAATATGTAATTGTTTTTTTATTCTATGCGAACTGAGTTTCACGGTAAGTAGATGAGCTTCTGCGTACTATTAAATTAGTTAGTTACATTTTATAATTAATATGGTGCAGAGGCCATGTGAATGGATTCATTTTCTATCCTTTTCCTAGTAGTTAGAAATATAAAATTAATAAATTGTCTTATGAAAAATAAAAATTTTAAATTAAGATGATACGTATACTGTCAGTCAATGTTGACTCATATTTCATTTGGGAATTGCAATAGCAAGCAAATCTCGATGAACAGATAAACGAAAAGAAAATACCAGTAGTAGTGTAATAACCGTCATTTTGAAAAACCATTAAAAAAATGATTTTACAAAATTCAAATTAAGTATGTTAGAGGAGTTTTATATCAAATTACATGAAAGTCACTTCAAACAGTATAAACAAACTGATCCTTTGAAAATAATTACTCATGTTATTTCCGTATAATGCTAAAATAACTAAATTACAAAATTCAATAAAATTAAAAATAATAAATATGTAAAAATACTCAAATACCCTTTTCTTTAGTGAAAAGGAGTGTGTTGGCAAATATGGTCAAGAGCAGGCTTATTAAACCCGGACCGGACCGGCCGGGTTAGGCCGGAAATCGGCGGCCCGGGATCCAGTCCGGTCCGGTTCTTACTGCATCAGCGGGCTGGGTCGACGCTTGTGGAGAGCAAAGATTTTCCGACGATGAGCGGTGCCGTGCGCAGAGAGAGAGAGAGATGGGGACATTGAGAGGGAAGGGTTGGGGGAGGATGGTG
>JANTPZ010142564.1:0-22877 GCA_025593235.1 Vachellia pachyceras
CCTAGGTGGCATCATGTCCTAGTCCATAGCATCTCCGGGTTTCCCTCGTAATTCGTCAGGATTCCTCGATTTGCGTGCAACACCGTAAAACGGGCTTCCAGCGGCCAATTTGACTTAAGGACATGGAAAAATTCTATATTTTTCACTGATTCTCAAGCTCTTGTCCGTTCCTCAAAATTCTTCCCGGATTTTCCGTAATTAATTTTCTAAGAAAATACTTTTTTGAGCTTTTCGGGTACTGTTGCTCTCCGTTCAGCGAAACTGCCCGCATCGGATACCGGGTAATAATTTTATTAATTACTTTAAAACCCAACTAAAATTTTCTTAGTTCGGGTCTCCGGCATTTAAGGACTTCTGCTACCTCAAATAATTATTTCACAGTCATTTTTAACTCCGAAATCCCTTATTTACCACTTATTTACAAAAGTGTCACTACCTTTTCTACTTTGGCCTTTATTTCCAAAATGCCATAACTTTTCCTACTCTTTCTTAATTCCAACCCTATCCTTGGTTGAATTTTGACATTTTTTGTCAACTTTGACTTTTTGGTCAACTTTGACTTTTGGGTTGACTTTTGACCAAATTACCAAAATGTCCTTATTATTTGATGACACTTTGAGCCTTAGATCTTTCTTTCCTTTAGGCATTTTCCTCTATATTTTCCTTATTTATGGGCCTTAGATTATCACATAATTTACCAGTCTAGCCTTTAGTTCAAGCTACAGAAATGCGGATATTACACAATCCTTAGGGCTTCCACTAAGGCAAACGCCCCTTGTGTCCTATCCTTGGAACTTGTTTTGGCACAAGTCATTGCATTTCTGGTCTTCACAGTCTGGCATATACTCATGAGTCTGTCCCAATGTCCCCTTCTCTCCCATTACTTCCTTGCTACCTGCAATGATTCACCAGTATAAATTATACTCCTCTAATTTAATTTATAAGTCACTTCTAACATGTTTTTATAAATCAATAAAAATTTTAAACGCCATTAACTCTGTCTTAAAAATTAACAATTTTTCAATTTTATTCATATTTAACACATGATAACAAAATCAACTCATAATAAATGAAGTGATCGTTAGTGTTTCAAATAAAACTGTATCATTTAGGAGGATACCAATCTTGTCATAAACATAAAAGAACTTGAAACGTTTCAAAAAAAAAAAAACCAACCCACTAGTTGGTTCTTTGGGCACATACCTGATATGAGAAGAAGGAGAGGTAGTGCTGGAATAGTGGCAAATATATTGATCCTCTTCATTTTTTTTTTTTTGAATTCTTGTTTTCTTCTTCACTTTTGATGTGTTCGCCCAGCAATTGTTCAACAAGGTTGATGTTATATATAGAGACAAATGAGTAAAGCTTTACGTGCATTTAGTGCGTTAGATTTTTCATGAATGGAAAAAAATTAAATAGTCAAGACTTTCTTTTTTTGCCAGAAATGGTCAATATTTTTCAATACTTACGTATTGGGTAGATTCATGAATATATAGCATAATTAGAATCCTCCAGTTTTCAAGTATTGTCAAGAGCATGGATTGTAAACTCAAATCGTGGACTATAATAGCTTACTTTTATTCATAAATAACTATTAAAAGAATGTGATTTAACCTTTAATTTCTTTTATTCATTAAATACAAAAAATTAAATAACAACCATATGATTTAAATATATTTAAAATTCAAATAATTGAATTAAATCTACCAACATCCATACTTTATTATACTCAACAAAGAAATTTCTAAAATATATGTTTTAACCTTTAATTTTAGATTAAGTTATTTCAATTTAGTCCTTAAATTCTATCAAACGTATTTTTAGTCCCTTAATTTTAATACTATTGATTCAATAGAAAATATTAACTCATAAAATTTAAATTAAATAATGACTTTATTATTAAACTAGTATCAACCCATGATTTGCACGGGTTGCGTTAAATGATGTTAGAACAAAACATATTTATAATTTTTTATTATTTTACAATTGAAATAAGCCTATAGATATCACTCGTGTTTATTTCATTTTTAATCCTTCAATATAATTATTTTTATATATTTGAAATTAAAACTAAATCTAATCATCAGCATGTTTATTTTAATTTTATATTATAAAAATGATTAACCATCTTTTATAAAAATTCAAGTTGTCAAGGGAGCATTTTCTATTAAATGAAGCTACTAAAAATACATCTAATAAAGGGCATAAAATAAAACTTGTCATGAGATTAAAAGACTAAACCCATACTTTAGTATAAAGTTTAATAATTTTTACACCACTCTAAATTGGGTTATTGTTAAGGGGTATCAATAGGGCTTAAGTTAAGAAAAAATTGATAAATCTCAAAAATAGATCGCACATAGGTTCAAGATCAATGTTTTAATTAAATCTTATATTAAAAATTGGATGAATAATTACATAGTGATACAAAGTAAGTGCATTTCCAGTTAAGATACAAATCAGGCATTGCTTCTAGAGAAGTTTACTCCTTTTTTTTTTTTATAGCGTCGATATACCAAGCTTTGAGAATGTGTAATTGTTCACACCCTTTAAACAAACTTCAAAATATTATTACTTTTAAATATATAATGTAAAATAAAAATGTAACCACATACAAATGGCAACCGTGCTCACTTTTATTTTGATACACACACACACACACAAAAATTCCAGAAAATCCCTCCCCATTGACTCAGTACTCCAACTTAAAAAAACACTTTAACATGAGGAAGCGTAACATGCCCAAGTAAGAGATCCAGTTATGCATGAAAATTCAGGCTACTTGTTGCATTTTTTTATATAAAATGATCAAATATATTAATAAAAACATTTTTGGCCAAAAAATAAATACCCTAGTTCAACATAAAATGGCTACAAAAATATAAAGCGCATAAGAGACATCATACACTTGTTCCGCTCTTGCGCATCATTTTCCTTTACTATTGTTCTAAATAAATTAAGTGATTAATTATCTAATTGGAGCTTATATTTTGTGCTCTTAAAGTTAGAAATTCGGACCTTTAAAAAATGCATAGGTTAAGGCGCAAATTTATCCTTATTTTAGTTTTGGTCTTTCAAAAAGTAAAATTATCCAGATTTTTATTAAATTTGTTGCTTTTAATTAAGGAATTGTCTCCTACTTTTTAATTGTATTTTTGACTACGCACCTCTTAACCTCCTAGAAATTCAAAGGACTAAATTAAATGTACATTTATAGTTATATATAACACAATGACGATTAATGAATCCCTTGATCTAGCCCCTCCAATATTAATTAATAATCCAAACATAATGATCTAGAAATCAAATTAAACTAAAGGAAATGGAAATTTGAAATGGAAATGGAAATCAAAGTGACTTCAAGAGAAATCATGAAACCATCCAAACCCATTCCTCCAGAAAACAAAACCTACAACCTTTGTTCCTTTGGCATCTCCCATCTTAATAATCTCAAACAATCAATTTCAGAATATGTTTAGGAAGCGAAATAATAAAAAAAATTAACAAAAAACTTGCAGACTGCCATAAATAAGGATTACATGAGATTTGACAACTACAATTTATAACCTTGAAATAGTAAGATTCAATTTAAATACCATAATTTTTAAATTAATAAAAAATTGTTGGGAAATTTCATTCAAGGACCATTGTACCTGTGGCAATTTAATTTCAATCAATCCTCAAAACTATATAAAATTTCACTACACCTCCAAGGATTAAAATAGAATTAAATTTTATGGGATAAAAAGACATTGACATACTTGTTATTTAAAAAAAAATCAATAAAATCTCTCATCCATCAGGTGGAATATTATTATTCCTTCAATATCTAATAACATGTAGCTCCAAGAGTCAAGATGCATACCTTCTTGTGTTGATGAAGCTTCGTGAGAACAGAGAAATGTAAGTTCCAGCAGTGATCCCCATGGATGCAATTACCATTGATCCAGTAATTACATATTTGAGATGGATTGCGTTTGGTGTTAGACAATCTGATGGAATGTGCTTTATGTTTTTTGAAGGATTTATTTTGCAACACATGAATTAATGCTTTATGCCTTCTAAAAACAGTTCTAGTTATAAAGTGAAAGGTGTCATTTTCAAATTTATAACTAATTTTTACCTTGAAAAATAGTTTTTTTTTGTATTATCAGTATGAAATTTATGGTTATAACAAATCGTTAACAGCAAATTATAGAGTACAATATGATAAAAATTAATTAATTAAAACATCTCTACTTCACCTTCTGATACCAAGAGTGTCAGGTCCTAATACCAGAAGGAGAAGCTCTAATGCTATAAAGCTTGAACTATATAATTTTATCAAATTGTTAACATAGCATTCTATAGATCAAATTTTGATAAATACCAATTAAAACATATATACTTACACTTCTGATCCCAAAAGTGTCAACATCTAGTTAACCATATATTCTAAGTTATTAAAAAATGAAGATTACCGCATGATCTTGAGGTTGGTTTATTGACTAGCATTTTAACTACAACCTCAGTTCCACCATACAGTGTTCCCTAAAATACTTACCGATCATCCTTGAAAATTGATGTATAGGCATTTCAATTTCCTCAAACTCGTAATGATGAACTTCTACAACATATAAATCAATGCTATCTAACCTCTAGAAATAGTTCTGGTCATAAAGTGAAACATGTCATTTTTAAATTGATAACTAATTCTTAACTTGCAAAATAATTTTTGTGTACTATTAGATATAAAACTTATGATTTTATCAAATCATTATCATAGCATTTTATGTAGCAAAATTTTATAAAGACTAATTAAAACATCTCTACCACCATGCAGTTTTCCCCAAAAAACATTATCGATGATCCTTGAAAATTGATGTGTGACCATTTCAATTTCCTCAAACTCATAAACTGAACTTATGTAATATATAAATTAATGCTATATGATCTTTAGAAACAGTTTTAATCATAAAGTGAAACATGTCATTGACTAATTAAAACAAATATACTTACGCTTCTAATACCGAAAGTGTCAACCTCTAATTAAACCGTACACTCTAAGTTATTAAAAAATGGAAATTACCTATGATATAAGCCTTGTTTTCCTTGAGGTTGGTCATTGACTAGCATTTTAACTGCAACCTCATTTCCACCATACAATGTTACCTAAAATACATTACCGATGATCCTTGAAAATTGATGTATAGGCATTTTAATTTCCTCAAACTCAGCAATGATAAACTTCTACAATACATACATTAACGCTATCTGGCTTCTACAAATAGTTTTGGTTATAAAGCAAAACATGTCATTTTCAAAGTGATAATTAATTTTTAACTAACTTTAAAAACTAACTTAAATTTTCCAAAAATTCACTTTGTAATTAATTTTTTGAATCAACTAACATTTAAAACTAACAGTTGGGATGAAATTGTTATATTTTTATAGTTGTGTGGCAGTATTTAAATCTTTCTAGGTGAAATTACACCTAAAAAAATTTTAGGTGTCCAGTCAGTAATATTTTGTGAAAACTTTCAAAACAGAAAAGACCTTTAATCCATTTGGTTTTATACAATTTTTATTGTCTTTAGAGTGTCGCTCCCTTCCTCACTGCTACTGTTTGTGTGAGAATGTATAAAAATGAGATTGCAGAAGAAAATCATCAAGAAAAAATGAATTAGAGATGAACCTTATGATTTTACCAAATAGTAAACACAATATTTTATATAGCAAAATTTAATAAAGACTAATTAAAACATCTCTACTTACACTTCAAATAACAAGTGTGTCCAGCTTCAACACCACATCATTATCGATGAACCTTGAAAATTGATGTGTGGGCAGTCTAGCCATTTCAATTTCTTCAAACTCGTAACGGTGAACTTCTGCAACACATAAATTAATACTATCCATGCCTCTAGAAATAGTTCTACTTATAAAGCGAAACGTGTCATTTTTAAACTTAAAGAAAAAAATCAGTAATGGCTCCATATTAGCTGTCGGAGACTCCTTTTTTCTTTTTGGGAAGGAAATTCGGTGCTTGCTGTCACAAAAATAAATTCATATTAGTAGCATTTAATGGCCCACTTTGCTATTACATCCACCGATTAGAGGTTGCATGGGTAAATATCTCATATATACAGAGGAAATGGGACTAATCTTCCTAGCTACTTCCTAACATGGGTAAATATATCATATATAAATATGATATACAGAGGGATGCTTAGGCTAAGATTGAGTTAAATATGCTTCCATTACCTCGAATTGAAGAATCTAGCAAAAAGAGAGATATGTTAGGAAAGAGTGGTGTGTTTGTGTGTAAGACAAAGAGAGCTTATCTATAAAAAGAATCACAATCACTAATTACAGTAAATCCATACAAAATTATTATCTTCAATGACAGAAAACACATAGGAAAGAATTTTTACATTTTTATCAATCAGAATTGTCGATGCACATATGGTCACATTCAAAATAAGGAGTCCAAGATGGAATTGAATACATGTATATAACGTACTAACAAAATTTGATACACAAATACAAGTCTAAAAACTAAAAAAAATAAGCTTGTGAATCATGGAGATATGCTCATAGGCTTTGATGACTCTGGTTGCCATTTCCAAACAGTGAGCAAACCAGTGCTGTCTCCAGTGAAAAAGAGTCCATCAGGGCCTTCTTCTATTACTCTAATCTCTTGCTTTGAGAATAATCTTCCTTTGGGAATGAATCTATACAAAAAATAAACACAATTTCAGATCGTGATAACACATTATAATCAGGGAAATATGAAGAATACTCACGATGGCATTTCATATAGCGCAACTGAATGGTTGTTGCTTGAACAAAATAATACAGGTTTCCCATTGGCATCTTTCATACCGTTCATTCTGACCAAACCCTGTAACAGTAATCACCAAACCCATATGTTAGAGGCATTTCTAACTACATTACATTCATGTGGAGGCTGCAAATCACAAGGATGACCAACATGCCCATAATTTCTTTTTTCTTGAAAGAAATCTAAGCTGTAAGTCTAGGTTGGAAATACAAACACTTTATTTAAAAAAACACACATTATCTTTATGGTGCGTGTACACTTGCTCTAAAGTTCCTTTCTCAGTGGCAGCCCAAATCTTTACTGTGATGTCCAATGAACTTGAGAGTAAGTATTGGTCCCAGCAAATAAGGGATGTCACTACGTCAGCATGTCCCTTTAAGGTCATCTTGCTTTGTAATGTGTTGACATCCCAAACCTGAGAATAAAAGAAATCAATAAATCATCTTGAACTAATGTGAGTCATTTTCTTATTGAATATAATGCAAATAAAACTTTTTTTGTTTTTAAGTTTTTCAAAACAAGTTTCTGTTTCCTGATTTTAGAAAAAATTATTGAAAACAAAATAGCACACAAGCTTTCTTGTATTCTTTGTTTTAAAAACAAAAACTGGTTTTCAAAATGGAAACAAACAGCCCCTACGTAATCTCAAAACACGATGAATTTGCAAGCATACCATGATGCTATGATCCATAGAACCTGAGTAGAGCTTGTCGCCACATCCAATGGTTAAGCAGGAGATAGCTCTAGTGTGGCCTTTCAACGTTGCCAATTGTTTGAATGGATAGTTTGCTTCGGAAGTAAGCCTCCATGCATAAATAACACCATCCTGCAGTGGGGAAAATGAGGTCATGATAAGACAATATATTAGATCAAATATCAAAGATATAATACTATCAATTTGATAAAAAAGGACTTTATAAAACATTGGACAAACAATTACCATGGCTCCCACAAAAAGTATATCGTTGCAAAAGGCCATGGAAAGCACGAGACCCTTCGGTCCATCAAGAGTGATCTCAGCACCCGTTTGAATGTTCAATGCCTTGATGGCATTCCTTACGCCGGCCAAAACCCAAGAACCCATACTGATAAGACACCTTGCTTCATCACCCAGATTTATAGTATTAACACACTGACCTGTATGACAGTCCCACTCCCTAAGGGTTCTATTGGTACCGGAAGAGTAAAGCTTGTCCGATCCATCTGGAAGTGTGATCCCAGTGACAATCTGCAATCATAATTTAAAGTTTCTAATATTGTACCGAGATATTATGATAATATTTAATTCTATTCAAAGCATAGGATCACTTATGGTTTGTCTTTATAAATATAAATGATCACTTGTACTCTTATCGATCAGGTAGAATATTATTATTCCTTCAATATCTAATGAGTTTTGAAAGTCAAGCATGTATACCTTCTTGTGTTGATGGAGCTTAGTGAGAACAGAGAAGCCATCCCCTTGAAACCAGGAATGCAAGTTCCAGCAGCAATCCCCATAGATGCAATTACCATTGATCCAGTATTTGCATATTTGAGATGGATTGCGTTTGGTGTTAGAGGATATGATGGAATGTGCTTTACGTTTTTTGAAGCATTCATTCTTAGGAGCTATGAACCGCCTCCGATTTTCATTTTGCACAAATCTGCTGGAGGGATTATTGGTGTGAAGCCCTGCAAGCCGATAGTCACCATTGTCCCTATAAGACAGGACCCTATTTCTCTTTGAAACCCTTGTAGACATTTTGCAGTAAGAAAGTGAAATGTATAGGTTGTTTAGTAGGAGGGATATGAAGCGAGGGAAGTAAAATTTTTTAAGAGTTGAATTTTAAAAAATTAGAGGAGTGTAATTAAAAATCTTTAATTAATTTTTCTCACACTTTTATCTTACATTCCTTTCTACAGGTTTTTTAAATCATATTCATAACACCCAACACCATACTTGAAAAACACCACGTAATATCATCAATTCTTTAAAGAAATCATTTTTCAGACTACTGAAATCATTAGAGATCCTTTAAATCGAGGTGAGATTGATATGAATTATTACGTTTCAAGCACTTTGACATAATAAAACTTTGGGGTGCTCAGATGCCTCAAATGGCCATCTAAGATGTTAGATATAGATATGATCCATAAAATGACTTCCATTTCTTATCTTATGGATATTCAAAGACTTCTAGATGTTGACTACATGTTACTAACAACAAAAACCCACTCATCAACTTTAGGGAGAATGAAATATAACTAGCTTCACTATTAGAATAAATTTTTCCACACTAGCTGTGATAAGATAAGATAGCATTGTATAATTTACTGCAATCATTAAAAAATGCATAATGAAACTAATAATAAAATTAACGATAACAATATATATCATAATATATTTCATATAAAACAACATAATAATAAAAATAATAATACATTTTTCATTGCTTGATTACTTGATTTATAGTTAATGACGGTGGCTCTCAATCAAGTTTTCATACCATATTATGATTCTATATTATGATACCACACTTTAAACAACCACTTTTTTCCCTGCACATGCTCTGCTAAACCAAACTTTTTATTGATTTCATTGAGCTCCTTCCCCACATTACCATCATTCAGCTTCTCCCTTGTTTGCATTATTGAAAAGAAAATTTCTGTAATTCATATTCATAACACCCATATCCATAATTCATATTAAAGAATTAATGGAAAATAATTAATTCTTTAATAAAAATAAAGAAAAGAGACCATCGGACCCTCCATCTCAATCACAGCAAACACACGCTATTCACATTCATAGTCACAAATCAAGTCAAGGTCAACGAAAAGGAAGCCTCCTAAAGACATTGATCCTTTTCTTGATAATTAACTATGATGGTTGGTACTTACTCATGGAGTTGTAGGCTAGCTCTTAAATCATAAGGTGATAAGGATAACGTTGGATTAGAACGTACATACACACAGCGGAATTTTAAAATTTTTTAATCCCCATATAGATCTGTCAAAAGCGTTTAGATCAAGGAGAAAGAGGCATACCTTTTGCTTTTCGAATTCGAATCGTCTCTTGCGTTTGGATCTCTTCAGATTCCACGACCTCCAGCGTTCTTGATTCCGATCACAAGGAGCCGACGTCTCTTTGATCGTCTCCCTCTACCGGTATCCACGGGAACAGTTCCCAATAATCGCAGCGTGCTAGCGCCTCTCACGTCCCACTCTCTCTAGGGTTTCTGTGTCTCACAATTGGAATCGAATGGAATGGCTCCCTCTTGCTCATGAGTCCTAATATTTATAAAACTCATGGAGAGTTTCTAGAATCTACTATTAATCTTTAACTAATCCTTTAAAAATTCGAATGCAGATCTTGAAAATTGAAATTTGAAATTCAAAATGTGAAATTCGAATTTTGCAATTCTGATTTGGATTAATTTGATTTGATCAAATCATATCCATATAATTAATCCAAAGTGAGCCAACGAATTTGATTTATCTTTATAAATCAAACAAATTAAATACTAACATATAATATTATTGTCATTTCGAATTTATATAAAATTCGAATAAACTCTAGATTTTAAATACAGCTTTTTAAATTTCACATATTAAACCGTTTCTCCAATTTTTAAAACATCCGTAGACATTTTAATTTAAAATGAAGTTATATTACTCTAATAAAATCGAAGATGCTTTATAATTTATATGTATTAAATATATGTATTTGTTTAATGTAAACCATTAGTTGGTAATGAAAATGTCTCTACCGTTTAAGCACCACGTTTCAAGTTCTGTTGTTTAACAAATGAATGTCTATATAAAAAATAAATTATTGACTGATTTTTTTTTAATTTTGTATTCTCCCAATCTGGCTAGAAAAATGAATACCTATCAAACATTTAAATTAATTTTAAATAGTTACTTTAATGTTATTTTTCTTTAAACTAATCTATTTAAATTTTAAATTAATTTTAAATCTAATCACATACATTAGCATTTTCAAGAAATCATCAAACATATACTAGAATAACAATGGAAAAAATTAACAAATGTGAACTATATACTATAGTTAAATAATGTATATAAAAGGTAACTCATTATTAATGGAAGTTGTGGTAAATTTTTGTTTTCTTGGTGTTAAATAATAAGATGAAGTGGCGTATTGAATATGTGTTTAAATTCTTTAAAAGCTTGGCGAAACGGGACCTCTAATTGTGTTGCTCAACGTAGACACTTTGCAATTTATCCAAAAATATGTAAGTGACACTCGGACTCACAAAGGAGGCATAAAACTTGTACTAACAGAGATATGTAATATAAAAGTTAGTTGATGGAACAAAACTTATACTAACATAGATATGTAATATAAAAATTAGTTGATTATTGTTGAGAATATTAAAAAGTTAAATATATTATTTAAAATATTTATTTATGTTCATAATTATATTATGTATATCGGTTTATAAGTTAGACAAATTAGTTTGAAAGAAAATGATAAATATAAATATTATAAATTAATGTATTTAGTTTCATTAAACTTTGTAATAAAAACTGATTAACTCTTATATTAAAGATCAAAAATATTTTTATTTATCACTCGCTACATATCTTTTATAAGATGTCTTCTATAATGTATTATTGATTATTTTTATAAGATGTTTTTATAATATTAATGAGCGTTATAATATTATGTTGGAGCTTACTAATTTCACATGTGCTTTCAACTTTTTTTATGGGTGGGTATGAATTAATAAGAAACGTTTTATGATAAGGACAAAAGGGAGTATGGAATAGAAAACATATAAAATTGCCCATTTGCATTAGTATTAGAAACCACTTTTCTAATGTGATTTACGGTTTATGAGGTAAATATATGATAGGGGTTTTGTTTCGACTTGTATAACAACCCAGCACTATTCCCTCGTAGATATTATTTTCCCTATTTGTAGCTGTAGCCAAAAGTAGGTTTTGTTTCCTATGGTGCAACGGTAACCACTTAGAAAACGCTTCCACGAGGAGAAAATATCAACACCTTTATAAGTTCGTATTTCTAACCGATGTAGGTCTTCACATCTATGGCCGCAAACATGGACAATATGTACAAAGAAGAGGTGCTGGAATATTACAGTTTTTTTAAACATGATTTTCCAACGTTTTCACGATCAGATACATTATTTTTCGAGGTGATATCCAGTTTAACAGAGAAAACACAAAAAGTGAGTGGATTCCACTTATTTGGCTAATTTAATGGCTATTAGGAGCCCATCCTTTGATGCATTTGATTTATTTGACTATTCTTGTACTGATTAACTTGGATTCATTGATGGGTTAATGAAGAAATTTTCTTTGTAAGTTTTTTTAGGAGAATATTATTCTGAAAGTTTTAAATTGAAGCAATAATGCTCCTCATTATTAAAAATGTTAACGATTAATGTCAGTTTTTTAATGGAATGTAATAGCAATACTTTATTTTGAAACTTTTAAGGTAATATTACTCCTAAAAAACTTTCAAAAAAAATTTTCAATCATTTATAAATTGAAGAACAAAAGTAAATACCCGCTTTTAAAATATTTATATAATAAGATAATTAAGATCCTTGAATTACAAATGCCAGAGGAATAATAGATATTAATAGAATATAATTCTCTCTCCGATCATTTCCACAACAATTTAAATCTTAATCTTAGTTGATTCATAACTCATTTAAAACAATTCACAATTTATTTTTAAATAAAAAGCTCAACTAACCATAATTAAGAGGGTTGTTTTTATTAAAGGGTTAATATAATCATTGATATTTTTGCACTCATTTTAATTTTTGTCCATTAAATTTAAAATCAATAGTTTTAGTTACTTAAGTTCCATTTTATTTAAAGCATAAGTTCCTATAATATAATAAAAATATGGATTATGTTACCCCTTAATGAACCAAAACCACCTGTTTTAAATTTGAGAGACAGAAATCAAAATAAGGGTAAACTTAAGGATCAAATATTATAGTACCCATTTATTAAAAACGCAATAAAATGTGAATTAGATGAGTAACTAGCTAGCAAGATTAAAATGTTACTATGTTTTCAATTCATTGGAAAGAGTTTGGATCATGTCTTATTCCTAGAATATATAAGTATCAATCCTTATTGAAATGGTTTTAATCAATGTTATCAAATCCACATCAGACCGGAAATCGACGACCCATACTCTGATCTGGTTCGATTTGCTAAATAACCTTGGGTTGAATCGGACTGACTCGGGGTCAACTCGGGCGACTGGGTTATGTTTTTAAAAAAATTATTTTTTAAAAAACTAAAATAATTAATTTTTTTAAAATTGAAAGGGTAAAATGATAAAAAAAACCCTTCTCCATACATGCCTATAGCTGCGTCTGTGTCTACTCATCTTTTTAATTATTTTTCAAAAAGGAAGTTTTTCTAAATTTCAAATTTGAAAGTTAAAATAATAAAAAAATAGAACCACTTACCATATATAAACATTGATATTTTGTTAAGATAAATATTTTGAAACTATACATAATGTTAGATAATAGATAATTTATAACTATACGAATGATTTGATCATTGCTATTTGTTAATAATTGAATTTGTTAGTCATTTGCATTAGAAAAAGAAAAAAAATTTCTTTAGTCAACAATTCTATCAAAAATTGTCTTATAAGAATTGAATACTTTAGCATAGGAAATTAACAAGTTAACGACTAATAATGTGAAATTTATCAGTAATTAGAATACAAGGAAACGTATTCCTTTGTCAATAAGTCCATAAAAAACTGGTCCTATTTGAATTAAAAGCTCAGCATAAAATTTACAACTATTGTTAATTGTACACTATAAAAAGTTTGGAGATTAAGTTCTTTACACACAGATGTATATGACATTTCACACACATCAAACGGTCTTAATTGGGGATTGGGTGTACTTTTCCCTTATTACAAGCGGTGTATGCGATAAAGGCAACCTTAATGAAAGGGAATGCTGCTTTAGGAAGGAGAGAAAACTCCGTCCCCTCTTCAATAAAATATTCAATTTGTTTTTGTTGTGGGTCTTACAAATATATATTATAAAAATAAGATATGAGATATGAGATAAAAATGATCATTGAAATTTTTCTTGGGCAAAGGTGCAATTCTAACAATAAAGTTATAGCCGATGAGCGTCTGGTACCATAAAGTGTTTGAGGGTGCAAAAATACACATGAAGTTTTAAAAGGGTGCAGATTCGACAGTGCTGACGGTTTTTGAAAAACGGACGTTAACAGCATCCACGTTGGCATCCAAGTTGGCAAGACAGCGAGGTAGGTTTTTAAAACTTCATGTGTATTTTTGCACCTCAAAAATTTTATGGAAGCCAATACTCCTTAGCCATAACTTCATTGATAGAATTGCACATTTTCTCATAAATAAATCCATGACACAATTGTTAAGATGTATTAAATAATAATTTCAATTAAAATACAGTAAAACTGATATTTGGGGAACGGATCAAAAAAGTTTTATGCCTTTTCTTTCGTAGGTGAAGCTATTTTCTACAAAAATAAAAATAAAAATTCAACTCCAACTCAGTTTGATCACTGAATACTCTTCCATTTTATTCATGTCTCAATACTCTTTGGTTTGATCATTAGCAGTTGCCACGACAGCAACATAGAGAGATTTTCTCGAAAACTTCATGTGTCACTAAAACTATTTTCTCAAAAGCTGTTTTCCGTCGTTAAAACGAGGATTATATTTTTTTTTCTTGATTTGCCTTTTGAGTTCAATTTTTAGAAGGCTCTGAGGTCTTGATAGAGAGGTCAATTATATAAGTCATAGAAAGGGAATATAATCAAAGAAAAATTTGAATCCATTTATCATTTTGAAACTCATTTTCTTTTCTAAAGTTGAGAATAATGAGGAAAATATTTTGATGATTTAAATAAATTAGGGTAAAGGTGCAATTCTACCAATAAAGTTATGGCCGAGGAGCATCTAGCACCATAAAATTATCGAGGTGCAAAAATACATGAAGTTTTAAAAGCATGCCTCGATGTCTTGCCAATGTGGACGCCAACATGGATGGTGCTAACGTCCGTTTTCTGAAAATCGTCAGCGTTGTCGAATCTGCACCCTTTTAAAACTTCATGTGCATTTTTGCACCCTCTAACACTTTATGGTACCAAACGCTCCTCAGCTGTAACTTTGTTGTTAGAATTGCACCTTTGCCTTATTTTCTTTGAAAACGGTATATATAATGCAAACAATGTAATATCCCAAATTTCATATACAGAAATAAAGGTCAAACCGATGAATTATGAAATGATTTGAGTCTTGTAAATAAGAAAAATTAGAAAGGAAAATGCCTATAGATAGGAAAGGATGATCGACTAAGTTCCTAGTCTTGAAAATTCTAAGTAAAAATGATCAAAGGGCAAAATGGTCATTTGGCCTAATAATAAGGGTAAAATGGTCATTTTGAATAATAAGGCATATGGCACAAAATGTCATCAAATAATAAGGATATTTTGGTAATTTGGTCAAACGTCAACAAAAAGTCAAAGTTGGCCAAAAAGTCAAAGTCAACTCAATAGTTAAAGTTGACCAAAAATGTCAAAGTCAACCAAGGGTAAGGTTGGAATTAAGAAAAAGTAGAAAAAGTGATGGCATTTTGGTAATTATGAGGAAAGTAAGAAAGGGAGTGGCATTTTCGTAATTATAGAGAAAGTACAAAAGGCAATGGCATTTTTGTAATTAAGGGTTTTTAGAGGACTGGAGATAGAGATGTAATTATTTGATCTAGCAGGAGTCCTCAAATGCGCCGGAGACCCGAACTGAGAAAAGTTTAGTTGGGTTTTAAAGTAATTAATAAAATTATTACCCGGTATCCGGTGCGGGCGGTTTCAAAGTACGGGGAACAACAGTGCCCGAAAGCCCCGAAAAAGTATTTTCTTAGAAAATTAATCACGGAAAATCCGGAAATAATTTTGAGAAACGGAAAAGAGTTGGAGAATCAGGGGAAAATATAGAATTTTTCCATGTCATTAAGTCAAATTTGCCGCTGGATGCACATTTTACGATGTTGCACGCAAATCGAGAAATCTTGGCGAGTTACAAGGAAAACCCAGAGATGCTTTGGGACTAAGACATGACACCACCTAGGCAAGGAGGCCTATGGAATGGCACCACATGAGAGAGAAAATCTCCAGAAAAATAAAAAGGTGGTTACTCAAGTAAATGTTACTTTACGGAAATGCGTGCCACCGGATCAAGTAATTGGACGGGCAGAGGCCCAGTCAGCCCAACCAAGACTTGGAGGCCAAGTTACGAGTAATAATGACAACTTTTTCACTCACCACAAGAGCTTGACACTTGGCACAATCTCCTCCATTCAAGAGACAAACTTGGGGACCAAGTTTTAATCCCAACCATTCAAATTTCAAGAGGCCTTTTTAATTAGCAAAACCCTCCATTTCCTCTCAAATTTTCGTCACTCTCTCCATCTCTCATGGTCTGAAATGTTCTCTCCCTCCCAAGCCAAAGAAGACACCATTTTTGCTCTCAAGAGGAAGAAGAGCAAGCACAACAAGCAAGGTAAAGTCCCAAGCAACCAACTCTTTCTATTTCTCTACTCCTTGTAACTTCCACTACCTCTTTTATGGTTGATTTTCTTGATCAAAGCCCTCTTTTTGAAGATGAAAAGTTAGGGTTTCAAGGTATGAAAATGCAAAAGAGAAGGCCTTTGAGGTAGTAAAAGATTGCAAGTCCATTCTTGAGTAGTAAAAGCTAGTTTGTTGGTTGTTGATGGTTGTTTTGGTGGTTGTGGGAATTTTGGGAAACCCTAAGGAAAGGGGGAGGTGCTGTCCATTTGAGGTCTTGTAGGGACAAGAGGTGTTTGAGTCATATGATGCTTGAAACATGATTTGAAAGCAAGAATACACAAGTATTCATAAGCAAAAGTTGAAAAATCCAAGAACCCTTCTTTTTCTTTTTTTTTGGAAAATCTGTAAAAAATAGAAGGAGTGGGATTTTGATGATTCTAATGCTTCCAATGGCTCTAAAATGATTTTTTGTGTAGGATAAAGCTAAGAGATGGATTTTAGAAGCCTTAAAGGCCATAAACATCAAGTATTGAATTTGTAGGACTCTTAGAAAACCAAAGGGGGGTTTTGTGCGTTTTTGCAAGTTTTATGGCATATTGATGGTTGAATGTTCATATGGATATTATACCATTATCTTTAGGTATTTGAGACCCTTAAGAGCACACTTGGAAGGGATCCAAGAGAACTTTAAAGTTAAAGGGAAAAAAAGAGAGAAAGCAAAGCTAAAGGTAGCAAGACTACTAACTCTTCAAAGCTATTTTATGAACTTGTTTGAATGGTGCGTTGTTTTATGATATATGAGTTTGTGTTATGTGTGTGGTATGTGACTTTGATTGCTATGGCTATATGCATATTAATGTAATGTTTGAACATGTCACATGTATCTTGCTCATACACAGTCCTTGAAAAGCATTACATATACATTCACAAGTTTTTGTTAGTTAGTTTTGTTATTGGGATTTACAAAAATCTCATTATCCACCAATTAACCATGTAGGAGGAGGCTCAAGCAAAGGTAAGGAAAAGATTATTGATGGTTGAAGATGATGTTCTTGCTTGAATGAATGCTTGTGTAAATATTGTTAAGTGGTGGAACTTGGTTTTGCAAGTTGATGGATTATTGTAAACCATAAACCTCACATGAGGTAGTGTGTGAATATGGATGCATACATGCATGAAAATGGGCCAGGAAGGCTAAAGTATGATAAGAAACCAATCATGCATGATAAAGGCAAGTTCATGAACCAAAAAGAGGTTTTGGTGAATTTAAGAAAAATTGGTTTTCAAAGTTGAAGGGTTCCAAAGGCCTTGAAAAATGAATTTGTTTCAAGTGGTGACTAAAAATAGCAAAAGAGCTCCAAATGGGTTGAAATTTTCCAGTCAGAAACTACACATCCTAAGATTTAAAATGATGTAAAGTTTGAAAATGTTGTATGTGTACATTAAGAGATATGATTTTTCAAATTTAAGGGAAAAATTGGAAAAACTGGCAGTGACCACTTGGACATAGCCACGGTTTTTGAATAAACTATATCAAATGGGAAAGAATTGGAACCAATGAGTATTTCTCCCCTACAGTTCACTCAATAAGAAAAATTTAGAAATTGGAATAACTCAGTTTCAAATTTTCTAGAATTAATTATGATTTTTTAAAGTTGGGCTAGAAATCTGGACAAAGACTCATGAACAGTATCAGCGTTTTTATTCAAACATTTTTGAAAAATTTAGTTCACAATTTTGGGTCAAACCATGATATCCAAAGCCCAAGAGTGATTCATAAATGATCTAAATTAAGTAAATAAGGGGAAAATAGGATGTGTCACAAACAACATGTGAGTATTTCTTCAGAAGAAAAAGAAAGGAAACGGGTAGAGGCTTAATTTATGAGTGTTCCCCTTCTCTTGTGTATTTGTTACTACCTATGTCCTTGATACAATGGATGGTTGCCTTTTTTTGAAGATGTTAAAAAATTTAAATAAATTTATATATTTATTATTTTTTCTCAAACATATATATTTAATATTTTTTTTCTTAAATTGACTTATAAACAATGCACTCTTCATAAAAGAATCCCTTATTACTACACTGAATTATTTATCAGTTATTAAAAAATTAAAGGATAAAAAAAGATGGTTGAAAATTACAAGAGTAAAGCTATGTCAAGTTTTTTTCAAATTTACCACCCAGTAGTGAAAATCAATTATAAAAGTACGCCTACGTAAATCGAGATAAAACCCCTCTCATATACTTACTTCGGATGGCCTAAAATCGCTTTTAAAAAGCTAATCCAAACAATAATACATCTCTCATATTTAAGCCCTTTCACGCTTGTTTAGGCTACGGATTTAAAACAGAAGTGTGCAAAAACCTGATTGTTTAATCCCATTCAGTTCAATTCAAGGTGGTTCCATATGATCCTCTCCACTCCAAAAAGCAATATAATGAAATCATATCGGGGTGAGTCGGGTTCAAAACCAGACACTTAGACCAGTTGGTGTGTTCTAGTATGACCCGAGTTTATTTATTTATTTATTTTTTATGTGAATAATGATACTTATTATTATTATTAAATTTTAGAGATCTTAGATTTATGTTTAGTGGCCTATTTCATATGATTTTAAGTATTTTCTATGTTAATTCAATAATATTAGATTAAAATTTTGCCTCTTGTACAAGGAAAAACATAAAGAAATTGACATTGAGATTCATGGACTACTATCAGACCCAATCAGATCTTGGATTATCTTATACAACCTAAGGTTTATATCAGATTAGACCTCATGTTTGACACCAATCCGAGCCGATCTATAGGCATCCATAATGTCAAAAATTAAGATTAAGTCAAAAAGCATGATTGAGGGGAGTCAAGAAACACAAATTTTAACACAAATGTCTAACACAAAATTTATATTATTCTAGATTATAATGATTCACCAACACAAATTATACTCTACTCATCCGATTTATAAGTCCTTCTAACATATTTTATACTTTATCTAGTAATGAGAACAAAGTTAACTCATAATAAATTAAGGGCACAATTATGTATTCACAATAAAAAATTTTAATGATATGATTTATAAATATAACTAAATGAGAGTATTTGTTTGAATTGAAATAGCTTGGAGTATTTATTTGAACAATAAAATTAAAGGGAAAATCGCCTAAAGCTTTTAAGGAATGAATGTTAGCTCAAACTGATGTGTGACCATTTCAATTTCCTCAAACTTATAACTATGAACTTCTACAACACATAAATTAATGCTATATGACCTCTAGAAACAGTTTTAGTCATAAAGAGAAACTTGTCATTTTCAAATTTATACTTAATTCTTTCTTACAAAATAGTTTTTTTATCAAGTATGAAACTTATAATTATACCAAATTGTTAATATAGCAATTAATATAGTAAAATATGATAAAGACTAATTAAAACATCTCTACTTCACTTTCTGATATCAAGGGTGTCGGGTCCTAATACCAGAAAGAGAAGCTCTGATGTTATAAAGTCTAAACCATATGATTTTATCAAATTTTTAGTATATCATTCTATAGATCAAATTTGGATAAATACAAATTAAAACAAATAGGCTTACGCTTCTAATACCGAAAGTGCCAACCTCTAATTAAACCGTACATTCCAAGTTATTAAAAAATGGATATTACTGTTTGATATAAGCCTTGTTTTCCTTGAGGTTGGTCATTGACTAGCATTTTAACTGCAACCTCAGTTCCACCATACAATGTTCCCTAAACTACATTACCGATGATCCTTGAAAATTGATGTATAGGCATTTCAATTTCCTCAAACTTAGTAATGATGAACTTCTACAATACATAAATTAGCGCTATCCGGCTTCTAGAAATAGTTCTGGTTATAAAGTGAAACATATCAATTTCAAAGTGATAATTAATTTTTAACTTGCGAAATAATTTTTTTGTCCTATCAAGTATAAACCTTATGATTTTACCAAATAGTTATCATAGTATTTATGGAGCAAAATTTGATAAAGACTAATTAAAACATCTCTACCTCCACCTCTAATACCAACGGTGTTGGGCTCTGATACCATGAGGGGAAGTTATGATACTATCAAGTATGAACCTTATGATTTTACCAAATTGTTAACATAGCATTTTATAGACCAAAATTTGATAAAGACTAATTAAAACATATCTACTTTCAGTTATGATA
Source organism: Vachellia pachyceras (assembly GCA_025593235.1). Classification (NCBI taxonomy): domain Eukaryota; kingdom Viridiplantae; phylum Streptophyta; class Magnoliopsida; order Fabales; family Fabaceae; genus Vachellia; species Vachellia pachyceras. The sequence goes on from JANTPZ010142564.1 coordinate 20,595, forward strand.
CAAAGGGTGTCGAACTCTTATACCAGAAGAGGAAAGTGTTTAACTAAATTCAAATTATTAAAGTTAACTTAAAATCTCATTTTTTACATGTTTTTCCTATTATAAGCTACAGTAGAATCACTCCAATACCTTGCCCAGGGGACTGGTCCGATTGGTTGTCCAGGGGAAGGCAAGGGGCCATGTACCCGCCAGGTCTTGGGCTCGAACCCTGGGAAGTCCCGGTGCTCTCCGGGGCAAACTCGGATTAGTCTGGGTTCGAAAAGATATGGGATACCGGAGGATGAAATGTCCTCTCATCACTCAAAAAAGAATCACTCCAATACCATGAACTTCTTCTTCACGTTGAGCATTGCACTATTTTAAGGGAATTTTTTTATGATAAGTCAAAAGGTAAAATAAAATCATGTTATACCCCTTACATATTATAATCCACAGATGCCCGAAGCAATCATGAAACCTTGCCCTTAAACCCTTGTTAGTAAGGATTCTGAAGCTAATCATGTCTCCATGGTCAGCTCTAGGAGCATAGCGCATGTAAATGAGGTCAATTCATAAAAAAAATAAAATATAGTAAGTTAATACTTTATAAAAGAGAAATTAAGTGTCGATCGAAATTTAATAAGCTCCGTAAACCTTTGGCTACATCAGGTTTGACTCCACTTTCCCTAAAGTAAGGGTCCCATAAAAAGTGAATATTTATGACTGCTAGTGAATGGGTTTCCATGTTTAGCACGAAAGACGTTTCTGTAAAAATAGTTAATCATATTTGAGCAACATTATCGGTAAAAAAATATTTAAACCACATCAGATTTTTTTTAAAATTCTGTAAATAATATCTTAATGATTATTTTTAAAAAAATTATATTTAAAAAAATCAAATCAACACGTCTCGATTAGCTGTATTCAATCTTCCCTTACTTTTCCTTTCATCAACTTCAGACACACACTGATGGATAGGTTTATGATATTTAGTTGTCAGTTGAATCAAAAATATTTATTAATAGTAATATTAAAAAGATATTTATTTTTATTTTCTAATATATTTACCTTATAATTAAATCATATTATTAATATTTTAAAATTAATTTTTCTGATTTAATTAGACAAAAATGTATTAAACATAACATTAAGTATACAAGCATTTCTTTGGAAAAACAGGGCATACACACTCCCGCACGTAAAAGTCCAAACTCTTTCTATAAACTCTACCTTGCTGGAGATGTGAATTCAATATTTAACCAAATCAATATATCTCTTCATTAAAACAAAGAGAGTAAGATCTAAATTCACATTTCTAAGAAATATGAGTTTGTTAGTTCATTATTTATTTTTATGACAAAAATTTATAAAGAAAAAAATATTGCCCATTGATGTTCGTCAACACTTCTGAGATTTTTGGCCTCCTTGTTAATAGAGGGTCCACGCATTTCATGGTGATCGTTGCTATCACATCCATCGATTTGAGGTTCACATTGCTCTAGATGAGTGCTATCCATGATAGTTTGAGATCGCAATATAATCTTCTTCCCTCAATCGGCAATCTCATTTGTCACATGTGATACCTCCTATTTTCCCCTCATTTTCTTATTATAGATTACTTAGGAATCACTCTTGGGCTTTGGATAATTCAATTTGGGCTTTCTATGTGAACTTAAACTTTAAAAATGGAAAAACGTGGTTACTGTTCACATGCTCTTTTTCCAGATTCCTGACCCAACTTTGAAAAATCATAATTAATTCTAGAAAACTCGAAACTAAGTGATTCCAATTTCTAAATTTTTCTTACTAAGTGAAATATAGGAGGAAAATATTCATTTTTTCAATTCTTGCCCATTTGATACGGTTTATTCAAAAATCACATACTGTTCGAAATGGTTCACTCCAGTTTTCCAGTTTTTACCTTAAACTTTGGAAAATCATATCTCTCACAATACACATCCAAATTTCACAAAATTTATATCCTTTTAAAGCTTAGGATGTATAGTTTTGGAATGGAAAATTTCAGCTTATTTGGAGCTCGTTTGCTATTTTAAATCGCCACTGGAAACAGATTCATTTTTCAGGGCCTTTGGAACCCTTCAACTTTGAAAACCAATTTTTCTTTTGTTACCAAAACCCCTTTTTGGTTCATGATCTTAACTCTAACATGCATGATTAGTGTCTTATCCTTATTTATCATTCTTATCTCATGATCATGCATGCATCATCCCATATTCATATGTTCTTCATGTTGTAGTTAGGTTACAACCCTAGCAACTTCAAAGAAAAATAGCATCTTGCATA